>CAUYRH010024300.1:0-58320 GCA_963574655.1 Perodicticus potto | reverse complement strand
AATTAAAAAAATAAATAAATAAATAAAATTAGACCTGCAAAAAAAAAAAAAAGAGTACCCCTCTGCTGCTCAGCAAGTATTTGTAGCTTGTACAGTGGCAGAGTGGGCCAAAAGCTTAGTGTTGTGACCTGTTTTAAGAATAAAGTATCTCGACTCGGTGCCTGTGGCTCAACAGGCTAAGGCACCAGCAACGTACACCTGAGCTGGCGTGTTCGAATCCAGCCTGGGTCCGCCAAACAATGATGGCTGCAACCAAAAAAAAAACTGGCAGGGTTGTGGCAGGCGCCTGTAATCCCAGCTACTTGGGAGGTGGAGGCAGAAGACTTGCTTGAGCCCAGGAATTGGAGGTTGCTATGAGCTGTGATGCCACAGCACTCTCTCCAGGGTGAGAGAGCTTGAGGCTCTGACTCAAAAAAAAAAAGAAAGAATAAAGTATCTTGAAATAAAAAAAAAAAAGAAGGAGAAAGAAAATGTGGATACAATTTACCAAATGGAACTGGCTGAACTACAGAATTGTGACTCTCTGAAAGATACATTCAAGTCGAGCAGCCTTCCTAATTTCTATGCATCTCTCCCCTCTGAGACATATCCTAATCTCAGGAACCATGCACTCAAAATGGCAACCATCTTTGGCAGGACTTATGTCTGTGAACAGACATTTTCCAGAATGAAACATCTGAAATCTCCAACCAAATCTAGACTAACTGACGCACACTTGCATCAGTTGTTACGACTAGCAGTGACAAATATGGAACTGGACATTGACCGTCTCATTAGCCAAAAGCAGGCCCATAGTTCCCATTGAAATACTGATAAGTTTGTTGATTTAACTTTATTTGTTCTTCATTTTAAATATTGTATTTGTTTCCATTTTATTTTTTTACTTCAAAATAAGATATGTGGTCGCTTCTTGGCCTTTTGGCTAAGATCAAATGCAAAATAAGATATGTGCAGATATGTGCAGTGTACATAGGAATTTGTTCATAGTTTTTTTTTTTAAACCATAGTCTGGCCCACCAACGATCTGAGGGACAGTGAACTGGCCCCCTGTTTAAAAAGTTTGAGGACCCCTGCATTAAAGCCCTGACTCTCAAAAGTGATGGTATTTAGAGATGGGAACTTTGGGAATTTCTAAGAATTAGACAAAGACATGAGAGTGGGGCTGCCCATGACTAGTTTAGTGTCCTGCTAAGAAGGGACACCATGGAGCTTGCACATGCTCCCTGTCTCTCCTCTCTCTTTCTCTCTCCCCTCCCTCAAAGAAGTCATGCGAACACATAATGAGATGGCTGCTACCTACAAGCCAGGAAGAAAGCCCTACCAGAAATAGACTATGATGGCACTTTACACCTTTAAAACCATGATAAAATAAATTTCTGTTTGTGTCCCCCAGTCTACGGTATTTTGTTATGGCAGCCCAAGCTCGGGCAGAGGCCTATGTGTACATGGTATGACTTGTTTGATCATGAACTATCATAAAAGTAG
This sequence comes from Perodicticus potto, assembly GCA_963574655.1. Lineage (NCBI taxonomy): Eukaryota > Metazoa > Chordata > Mammalia > Primates > Lorisidae > Perodicticus > Perodicticus potto. The sequence continues at coordinate 56,835 of CAUYRH010024300.1, read as the reverse complement.
CTAGCCAAAATGCATTTTCTTTCAGAACTGTATGTATTTTGGCAAAGGAAAGCACCATGTTAACATTAGAAATGCCTTTTTATCTCAATACCTATTGGAAATATTACCTCTAAAATAGCATTAAAGTGACTGTTAAGTTTTTTTTTAAAATATCACAAGGAATATGGTATTCTACTTTGTTCATGGCTATTTTATGGTGTTTGTTGAAAAGTGTCTCTTAGAAGAATACAGGGTAGCAACTTGGCCATGATTCCCTGGCGACCTTGTACTTTGCACCACAGCTTACCTGAGCCTGGGCAGAATACTCTGGGCTCCTCCTGAAATAAGAGAGGATGGCAGGTCTGTAAGGAGTTGCTCTGAGGTCACCCCCCACTCATCTCTCTATCTCCCCTATGAAACTGTCATGATAGTTTCTCATTGACCCCCAGGTTTTGAGACAGCATAGGGCTTTCTGTTACTTCCCGCCTCAGGGCAAAGCTGCAGATTATAAAGCTACTTTGCTGCAGTCTCTACTTGCTGCTTAATGATGAGAAGTCCCACAATTCACATTGCAGTCCTTCAACCTCTTGTGTTATTGGGGATTTTAGTTTGGTTTTTTTGTTCTTGTTTTTGTCTTTGTTTTTGCTGTGTGAGACATAGGTCACCAGGAGCTTACTCTCCTATTCACTGTCTGTGTGAACTCTAAACTGTCTGTCTCCTGAGGGGCTCCTTGTCTTGTTACCCAACAAATGAATCAGGTCTTAGCCTTGGCCTTGCCTTGTTTTTTGTTTGTGAGTTTGACAAATATCAAGTAAGATGCCGCCCTCCTATGAAATGACCATACCTTACAAGGATGTTTTAGGTTGTTTGTATTATTGACCACTTAACCTCAGACTATGTTACCTCAAGCTAGTTTATTAAAAATATCATTGTGATAGAATATTTGTTGTATTTGTCCATATAATATTATAAACTTTCTATGAAAGAAAAAGTTAAATTAACTCACTAATCTTATGATAATGAACCTGTGGACTAATGTCTTTATAATTAATCTTATGATTTTACTTTTTAACTTGTGTAAATTCCACTTCTACTGAGGAAGACTTCTTGAGACTCTTCTTTTTGGCATTTGATATAAACTAAAATGATTTTTTCCACAAATCCAGTTTTAAAAACACCATTGAAATTCCCACTCTTTCATATGCCTGCTTGACTAAACAGGTTTTGAATTGAACAGTAGAAGGATTCAACTTGCATTTTTGAATTAGATAGTAGGAAGAAGCAATCGAAGGGACTGAAATCCAATCCTTAAATGTCGATGAGTTCTCTTGCTCTGGATACTGTGGAAGATGAAAAATAGTTACAAAAACTGCAAGTTGCTTAATCAGAGGCTGTTTGATTCTTGAATAGCTTACTGAGAATGGAAGTATTTTGACCCTTGTTCTTATTAATTGAATTCTCATTTATTAAATTTACTATTTTTCCCCAAAGTAGAATTTAAAACAAAACCATAGACTCAGACAGGCACAGCACCCTTAAGTTAATGCAGAAAATAGTATAGAAATTTACACACCTGTCTGTAATTTCTGTCTGATAGCTGCCCATCAAAGGGATATAATATTTGCATCCATTCATTAAACAAACAACTTGACTCCCCCCACCTCTTTGAGATATATCTCATAACAAAAAAGTAAGTCATTACTCTTTCAAAGGCATTCACAAATCCCAACAGGTCTATTTTTGCTTTATAAGAAATTCTACTTTAACATCATGAAGTAAAATATCTGACAAAGTGACAGAGAAGCCAATTAGCATTTAGAAAGGTTGATGAGTTGGAACTTGCCTTACATCTCTGGGGTGCAAGGTATGTGGTCCTCCTTCTTCCCTCCATTCACAAGACCTACCACAGTAAAAGTAGGTCTAACATTTCCTAATATTTCTTTCAAATGCTAGTTTTTATCCTCCACCCATTATCAGTGGATTAAAACATAAAATAGTAGCAAATTTGGATCCTAATACTGCCTGTAATAAAGATAAATGTAGTCTTCCCGGGATCCAAAGAAATCTCTGGTGCTTAAGGCACTAATATATTGAGGATTCCAATGTCAATGGAAATTTGAAAATGACGGCCTAAAGCAGCTGTCACATTAAGAAGTAATTTTTAAATATCTCCATGTGCTCAGAAGTGAACCAGGGAGAAAGTAGGAGAGAATACGAAACATCAACCGAGTGTGCAAAAGGAGGGAGTTGAAGTCTTATGGAATCCTACTGATTGAATATTCTCTCGTTCAACCATGTTCTTTCCCATTGTATAGCTTTAGCATTAAGTTAGATGGGAAGGGGACACAATTTTCTAAATTATAAAATTTAAACTGTCTGTGCAGGTGATTAAGAAGTCCTCGGCCTAGAGAGAAACATCCATGTAAGTCAGCATATGATTAGCCACCCCCACCCCTTAAAAAGAAAAAGAAAGACAAAAGAAAAAGAAGAGGATGAAGTAGCTAAGAGTCCAGTACCTAAGGATAGGTGAAACTGAGATATAAAGAAGCTGAAGTTACATAAATAACAACAATGATTAATACTTAGCGAAGGCTTAGTGGCATATTGCTAAATATGTTAGGTCCATTATCTCATTCAGCAAGTGGGTGACATTACTATCCTTCTTTGTAAAGGAATCATCTAACGTCTACAAAAACACACCTTACAGTGGAGTTGGAAAGCTGATTCTCTGCCTCCAGGTTATCGTGTTTATAGCTCTGCAGGAGTTTACAATATGAAGACCTGATGTGGTGATTTAAATCAACAATCCCCAGTGATTGCTTTTCAATGAGTAGCCAATAAATGCCAGTGCAATTGTGAGGTGTTGGCTTGTCACTAGCAATAAGACAGCAGTGGCCCTGGCTCTCAGGTGCCCACAGGGGCTGGCAGGGTGATGTCTTTGGGCTCTTCCCCCTTCAGGGTCTATACCAGTGGTTCTCAATGGTCCTAATTTTGAAATGTATTTTCATTGTTAAAAAGGGGCCGCGACCCGCAGGTTGAAAACCGCTGGTCTATTCTTTTTTATGGAGAATAAAATGTCATTATTGGTAACTGTTACTCTGCCAGATAGCACCACAGGGACAATAAGCAAATCAGCCTGAAAAAAGGAGAAATAGCAGTTAGGGTGGCGACCTGATCTGAAAGAGGCAATGAAGAAAACCTGGGAGAATAAAGGAAGCAAAGAAATGATACAAAGCCATGGCAGGAAAGTGTTAGTAGCCTTGCAAGAAAGACATCTATTAAAATGAAGTGGAAGTTGAAGAACTTTGGGGAAATAGGAATGGAAAGTGCTGGTGAAGGCGAGGATTTCTTCTGTTTTGTCTTTCCTTCCTGTCTACAGGTAATTGCTACCCACATGAACACAATTTATGGGATGAGTTCTTTCAAGCATGGCCTATATTTACTAGGGCTATTTCAGCCCCTGAGACTGGAGGAAAATGAAAACGTTTGGTCACTACAATTACTATTAGTTTCCAAATAGTCTCGCTTCAGTTAAAATACATATGTTAGGCTTCCACTTTTACTCAGTTTTGAACTCCGCCCTTGGAAGATGGTCAGCTCCTTTTCTCTTCTTACCCAGTGCTTCCTTTCCTCTTTTCCCCTCACCCCTTTTCTCCAACCTTTCATCCAAGGTTTCTGATACTTCTAGGCATGAAGCTGGGAGAAGAGGACAGTTAAGGAGAACAAGGGTTCTTTGGTCATACAGTAATAGCACTACCTGGCTCTGACTTTTCTTAAGGCTAATTCTATAAGAGACTCCTTTATGGGTTACTTTGAGAACCCACTCAATTACTTGAAAACACCCACCGGAAGTTCTCTAGACCTGGGTGTCCCTATGCTATGCAGTTACGTTTTCCTTGGCCCCTAGCCACATAGCAATGCATCCAGCTTCTCTCTGCAGAACTTCTGGGAAGAATGTAGAATAACTCCAGGATGATGCTCTCTCACCTATGGCCCACATCACATCCGAAGAGAACACTCACCAACTCTCAGCCCAGGGAACTCCTAAAGTGCTGGGAAGCCTAACACAGCCACTTCATCAGCTTGTCTATTGCAACTACTGAGCTACTCTGTTACCATTGACATTTCTCAGAGGAGAGGCTGATTCTGGTGCACTGTGTCTTTAACCTTGGAGAACACATATCAGACACTCTACGTGGTCCAGTTAAAAATTTCACTTAAGGTGAGGAACAGGCATACCTCAGAACTTGCCCTTGTAGGAAGGATGACATTCTCAGTAGAGCTCTCCAAATAAACTTTCCAAAGAAATAATATTTCAGTCTCTTTTTCTGTCCTTTGGCATCCCTGATTGGGATAAAGAGTTTAGGAATGATCTTCTAGTCCTCTGCTTCTTACTTTGATTCTGGTCCAGGACTTAAAATTGGAATAAATGTCTGTTGTTTCACAATCTAGCCTCCCATTCCATTTAGCCATCCTGTTACAAGGTATGCCATATATCACATATTCAGTGTTTGCCATTTTTACTTATGATATAATTTCCTTACACCTTACCAGATTGAGAATATAAAATAAAGTTACAGTCTACTTTTATGCCCAAATTACAATGGAAAAAGCCCCAACCGTTTTGATGACTAGTAATTAGTGCATCTCTGAGTGTCCACAACATACTTTTAGAAGTTTCCCAAAAGGGTGCCACACACATGCCCACATCCCAGTCTGTAACTTTCTGACCTTGGGAAGTCCATCCCATTTAAGGACCAGAAAAATTTCCATTCTTAGCTCCCCTTATCCACAGACTCCACCACTCAAATCCTTCCCTTCTTTTCCCGCATGCTCTAGTAGAAAACCAAAACCTCTGCTTATAGTAATAGAAGAAAAGGAAAGGGACATAGAAGTCTCGCTAATAACTTCTGGGCCAATGTTCTGCTGGCTAGGGATATCCAATGTTATCTTTCTTTTACTTTCTAACTTCAAGAATCATTCAGGAAAACAAAAGCAAAGTGATGACAGTTAGAGAGTCCGCTACTAATGGAGGTGTGATTATGACTACATACAAGTTTATAAATACAAAGAATGTCTCCAGAAGGACCCACAACAAATTAATGACAGCAATTATTTCTAGGGTGGGAACATAGTAACTGGGGTTAAGAATGGAAGACTTTTCACTGCATTTCATTTTCTACCTTTTAAATATTTTACATGTGAATGTACTCCTTATCCTAAATGAATTTTAAATAATATTCATTAAAAATACTTTCAATTTTAACAATTTCTAAAATTGTTGCATGTTTTTGATAACTCCATTGTGAAAGGATTTGTAATACAGAAAAAATACTTCCTTTTTGTATGTGATAAAATTTTTTAAAATAGAAACAATCTTTTCTTAAAAAAAATAGTGCTCTAGGTTTTCCCTTTTACACTTACACTGCTTTAATAAGTATAAATTCTTCTAGCAAGTCTCCACTTGGCTGTGGAATTTAGACAGTAACAAATTACAAACAGTGGCTATCTCTTCACTTATTCTTTGAAATGTGAATTCAGCACCCCCAGCTGAATACTATTAATATCCTTTTAAATGAATAAAGATCAAAAGTTTCAAAACCAGAAGCATAGATTTTAACGTTATTATCCCATATATTTTTAACTTAGCCATTCTAATTCTACGTATAGGCCAGGAGCAGTGGCCTGTAATCCTAGCACTCTGGGAGGCTGAGACAAGTAGATTACTTGAGCTCAGGAGTTTGAGACCAGCCTTAGCAAGAGTGAGACCCCATCTCTACTAAAAATAGAAAAACTAGCTAGGCCTTGTGGCGGGAGCCTGTATTTCCAGCTATTGGGAAGGCTGAGACAAGAGGGTCTCTTGAGCCCAAGAATTTGAAGTTGTTATGAGCTATGATGATGGGGTGGCACTCTACCCAGGAAAGCAGAATGGAACTCTGTCTCAAATAAAAAGCAATTATATAAAGTATATCCAGAGTGTGCTTATACTGCCACTGAGTAAATGTATCATTTGTTCACTTTCCTCTCAGGTTCTGTTTATAAGATAATGCAAAAAAAAGTCATATGTAAAAATTGAGATGGCAATTTTTTGCCTTTATGACACACAAGTAACTATCTTCACTAACAATGCAATGATCTATTTTTCCCAGATCCTTAGCAGTTGGGCTGGGGTGGAGCAGGGGATTTGATGGAGAAAGATAGGCAAGTAATTCAAGGAATGGCATTTGTAGTCGAAATGTGTGCATGAAAATAAACCCTATAACAATACATCTTTACTCTAGTTTTCACAGGAACAGTTGCTGAAACCTCAGTCATTGGAGCAACGCCCTCCTCCAGTCAAGTTTTTAATGTTAACAAGTTTTCCTGTGAATCTCTCATTCCATCAACTCTTTTTCTTCAACATGGGAGTATGTTCAAGTCTCTTCCACTTTAACCAGACACACACACACACACACACACCCAGCACTCCCAAAGAGACATACAGACCCACATAAACACAGGGAAACATACAGGCATAGCTGCACACAGAAAAACAAAAACAGGGACACACACATTGTCACATACTCACACATAGACACTCAAAGACACACACACAGAGAGGTAAGTAGACATGAGCTCACACAGACACTCACATGGAGAGCACACAAGGAAGTACACACACACAGACACAGACACACACAGGAGAACACCCAGAGTGACAGTCTCATGCCTACACTTGCCATCTCTAGTTACTCCATTCCCCTGGCTGCCGTCCTCGTCCTCTCTTTGGCTTTACTTCCAACCTCTTTTTTAAAAAGTCTACACTTGCTACTCCAGTTTCTCACCACTCTTTCATTCCCCTTCCCTCTGCAATCTGTTCCCTGCTCCACCACGTTATGAAATTGTTCTGTCTTAAGGCATCAGTAATTTCCTGATGGCCAAAACCACAGGCACATTTCAGGCCTGAGCTTTCCTGACCTCTCTCCTAGCACTTGACGCTGGTCAATAATCCCTTCTTGCAACACACTTGTCAGTTTGATTTTAAGAAATTACTCTGCCCCGGCTTTAAACCCTCCTACCTTTCTGACTACTCTTCATTTATTTTAACAATTTTATTACTATTATTATTCTTCATGTAATGGCTATTTTATTTTATTTCAGGAACTGTCCAGAGTATGCAAAGGAAACACAGTTTTTCTCTGGCAGAGCTTACCGAGAAGTGGAGAAGAGAAACGATAAAATCAGCAATTACCAAAAAGGATAGTAAATGCCTTGTCTAGAGAAGTGCAGGGTGCTCCAGGCAGATGGAGGGACAGAGACAGGCACTGCTGACAAAGAGACTTCCCAGGGAAATGATGTGCAAGTATAATCTGAAGAGTGAGCAGGTACCTGCAGAAGAGAAAGATCTTAGATGCAAAGGGAACAGAGTATGTGGAGCCCAGGAGGCCTCACTCACTTGAGGAATGGAGACAGTTTCATGGGAGTGGACGCAGTTGTAGTAGTTACCATCACTGAGGGGCACGTGGTGCCAGGCTCTCAGCTGAGTCCTTTAAGACATGTTACCTAATAGGAGTTCCAACCTGCAGCCCATGGGTCACATTCAGCAGATTATTTGAGGTCCGTTTTGCTTATATGTGGTGTTAGATTTCACAAAAATTGTGCATGGACCTTTTTTTTGTCATCAGCTTTCAATAGTGGTTTGTTTTTTTTTTTTTCTTTTTTAGTGTTTTTAAAGTGTGGCCCAAGACAACTCTTCTTCCAATGAGTGGCAGAAAAAAAATAAAGGTCGGGCACCTCTGATTCCAGACAATGCCATGTGGCAGTTCTCATTATCCCTACATTAACAGAAAATAATCAGAGAAAGGAGCTAATATATTAAGCTTACTATCCACTAGTTACTGTTGTATGCTTTTGTTGGAGCTCAATAATGCCCTGGTTCACTGAATCTTCAATAGCAACCTTATACTACATACGTGTAGGATAGGATCTCTCTAGCTTTTTTTCTCTATATAGATATAGATATAGGTAGATGGAGATAGATACAGGTATACATAGATACATGCTGTCTACTTGTCTGTTGACAGGTAAGGCAACTATAGGAGCCAGAATTTAAAGCCCCACATGTCTGACTCCAAAGCCCGTGTTTGGTCCACTCCACTATACTTTCTCTAGGGTCAATTAATGAGTCTCAGGTACCCTGGGTTGTCCTGACTGTCCCTGATTTTAGGGGGGGTGGCTCCACGCTTGTGCTACTCAGTAACTTACCACATCCTACTCCGCCATACACACACTTGCTCCTACACAAAATAGGCCCAAGAAGCCATCCTAGTTCATCCTTCTCCACTTCTGTTTGTTTGGTTTATTTTTGTTCCCCTATCATTACCTGAATCCTTACAACCATTTCTTTAAAGAACATTTAACATCATAAGAAAAATTTTATTATATATTCTCAATATTTCTTTCTAAACACCAAATTCTGTACACACTGTTGTCCCAGTTTGGGGAACTACATATACGCATAGTTAAAAGGCAAAAAAATACACATAAAAATATCATTCATAGTTATTATAATAGATGATTTTTATTTTCTTATTTATGATTTTTCTATTTCCTGAATATCATCCTAAAAATATATTTTAACAATGAAACTTCTACATCATTTTTATGGTAGCTAATACACAAATGTAGCTTTTTTCTCGTGGCATGGTAATTAAGTTCCCTGCCATGTGCTATAAAAGAAAAAGGAGGTAGTTGGATTCATGGTCATTTTGTTGAGGGAGGATGCATATTTTGTATTATGGATATTGTCATTTGAGATGAAAAATTAAAACTTGATCCATTTTTTGTTTAGGTAGCAGCACCTCTCCTGGCCGGTAACATGTGGGATTAGCTGAAACCAAGTCATTTCTCTCGAGTTTCGAAGATTTACAGGATCGAAAGAAAACACAGTATGTGTCTTAATACTCTTTCTCCCAGCAGGGGCCCTGGTAGTCTATGTCGGGGGGAAGTAGCTCTCTGCATATCTTTCAGAATCAAAATGAAAATAATGTCTCTCCTGACAATTAAATACATCAGATATAGAGGCCATAAGCACAAAACGAAAAAAGAAATGGTGTCATTAACCATTTTGATCTGAACCAGTTGAAACTCTCTTACCTTTAAAGTACCTTTTCTCTCTTTTTCAACCTAATTCTGTCTGGTTCAAAGATTTTGAACTGTTAGCACCACTAGGAGCAATCTTAAGAACAGGTAATTGACATGCATGAAGAATTTTAATGCTAATGAACTCTACAAAATATCCCATGAGCACCCAAATTTCCCAAATGCATTAAATTCCTTGTAAGGCAAAACTTCTTAAACAAAGCCATTATTGTGATAGCATCAAAGCAAACTTTCCTCTCAAGAAAGTTAAAGTTCTTTTTTTTATCAAGACTCCTCCAGTTTCTTGTTGAAATTGAAGGTTTCTATGATATCCATAGTAGCCATTTGTTAAAGGGTTAGGGTTGCTGACTGCCAAGTTATGATACACATGGTTTCCACCTTCAAAACAACCCTTAAAGTTTCTATCAAAATTCCCATTTTGTTGATAAGAACACTGAATCATTGAGAGACTTAAAAGATATACATAAAAATCTTATAGCTTTAAATGGCATAGCTAGAACTCAAACCCAAGTCATGAATATGTTTTGCCACATATTAGGTTACATCCCTTCCATGATGTTTTATCTCCAAGGACAAAATGATGCATCTATGCTTATTTTTAAAAGTCAGGAAAAATATCTAGGATTTGCAATAATACACATATCTGTAATATACTGGTCTTGCTTTCCATTCATTCACTCATTCGTCAGGCATTAGAAACATAAGCATTAATGCAACACTCCAGAAAGAAGCCTAAAATAAACTTGTCAACCTGTTCAGTAGAGCAATAAAATACAGGCTTTGATTACTTAATATATAAAATACACTTACTTCATGTGTTGTTCTGGACCATAAACGTAAGAGAAAATGGAATTTAAAAAGGATTCTGAAGATAACAGAATGATTAAATGGTTGGGAAGCAAAAAACTACACAAAGAAGGAAATTATTTTGTCAACTAAAGAAAAAGGGCCATAATAATAGTTTTTCTGCGTATGAAAGATTGTTATCCTGACAATTATGACAGGCTATTTTCCATTTCCAAACAAACTGTGACAAAAACAAATGATAAAAAAAAAGCATGGAGAGTTTGGATAAATGTATTCAATAGTCTGCTAGGTATGAGAGATCTAAAAGTTTGGCTTAATTTACAGAAAAAAAACAATATCATGGAATTTCAAAAGAATAGTAGAATCTCTAATCCTGTAAGACTTTGTAAATTAATGATTTCAACATATTAAAACTATTATTATTTTCTCTGAGTAAGGTGCATGTAAGGAAAATAATGGGGATAAAATTGACTACAAAGTGCTGGACATTTCTATGGTTCTATAAAATAAGGTATTTTAATATCATTGTATTAGTAAATATGTAATGTTTGTTACCACTTCCACCTTAAATTATTCTGATTATTCCATAAAGACTAGCCAATATGTTTATGAGCACTGTCATCATGAGTGCCACGACCATGGCCCTCTTCTCTATCTCCAAGTGATGTGGAACAGGTGGTATGTTGTCTGTGCATGTCCTAAGCAGCTCCAACAGCCCAAGGATAGTCCTCCTCTGAGTAAGTCCCCAGGGTGGAGCAGTAGGAAGAACAGCACGCAGAAGATGGAGGTTGAGGACCTAGAGCAGGTAAAAAGAAAACCAAACCATCCTGCTGGAAAATGAATATTCTTCATGCTAAGAACAGGATGCAGTCTTACTAGTACCCAGTAAGCTGGTTTTTCCATTTGATTTACATTCTATCAGGTAGTGACCATCCAATAAATATTGGCTCATTGAGGCAACACGTACATCCCTAGCTCTGTTTCTGGTAAACTGACTTCACTTCTTCTGCCAAAAGCATTGTTACAATTGGGATCACTGTTGCTTTAAATAACTGCTGTTCCTTCTGATAACCTCAGAAGGATTGTTGGAATTTCAGCACAAGAAAATAATTGGCCACAGAAGTTCTCAAAAAAATTGGACATGAAAGGAATTTTACCTCAACATGATAAAAAATACTACATATGAGAGACTCACAGCTAGTACACATATCATACTGAATAGGGAAAAACTGAAAGCCTTTCCTCTAAGATCTGGAACAAGACAAGGATGCCCACTTTTACCACTGTTATCAACATAGTACTGGAAATTCTAGACAGAAAAATTGGACACAAGGAAGAAATTAAGGGCCTGCAATTGGAAAGGAAGAATTCAAATTATCCTTCTTAGCAGATGAAATGATATTATAATTGGTATCTATGTAAAGACTCCACACTAACACAAAAAATCCTATTAGAACTGATGAATTCAATAAAGTTGCAAGATACAAAATCAACATCCATCTGTATTTAGTAGCATTTCTATATACCAATAGTAAACAATCTGAAAAACAAGCCAAGAAAGAAATCCCCTTCACAATAGCTACAAAGAAAATAAAATACTTTGGAATAAACTTAACCAAAGACGTGAAAGAGCTCTACAATGAAAACTATAAAATATTGATGACAGAAATTGAAAAGGACACAAAAAATAGTAAAGATATTCCATGCTCATGGATTGGAAGAAGCAATACTGTTAAAATCAATCTCTAGATTCAATACAATCCCCAGCAAAATATTACGTACCAATGACATTCTTCACAAAAATAGGGAAAAAATGCTAAAATTTATATGGAACCACAAAAAACACAGAATATCCAAATATATCCTTAACAAAAAGAACAAAATTGGAGGAATCATGCCCTGGCTGCAGAGCCTTGTAACCAAAGCAGAGTGCAACTGGCACAAAAGCAGACATAAAGACCCATGGAACAGAATAGAGAAACCGGAAATAAATCTATGCATCTATAGTGAACTTATCTTCAATATAGGTCTCAAGAACATACAGTGGGGAAAGGAAAGGAAAGGAATAAATGGTTCTGGGGGCCTGGTATGATGCCTCATGCCTATAATCCTAACACTCTGGAAAGCCAAGGCAGGAGGATCATTTGAGCTCAGGAGTTCAAGACCAGCCTGAGGAAGAGTGAGACCTTGTCTCTACTAAAAAAAAAAAAAAGTTAGCTGGGCCTCATGGCCAGCTACTAGGCTACTTGTGAGGCTGAGGCAGGAGGATCACTTGAGCTCAAGAGTTTTAGGTTGCTGTGAGCTCAGCTGATGCCATGGCACTCTAGCCTGGGGCAACAGAGTGAGATTCTATCTCCAAGAAAAAGTAATAAATGGTGCTGTGAAAACTGGATATCCGTGTGGAGAAGAATGAAACTGTACTCATATTTCTTGCCATACACAAATCAAATCAAAATTGATTAAACAAATAAATCTAAGACCTGAAACTATGAAACTAGTAAAAGTAAGCTTTGGGAAAACATGTTAGCACATTGGTCTAGGTAAGGACTTCTTGACTAATTCCCCCAAAGCAGAGGCAACCGAAGCAACATGGGACAGATGGGGTCATGTTAAGCTAAAATCTTTTTTCACAGCAAAGGAAATGCCCAAACAACAACAACAACAAAGAAGATAGGATCCACAGAATGGGAGAAAATATTTACAAACTACAAGGGATTACTAATTACAATATCTAAGGAGCTCCAACAACTCAATAGGAAAGAATCAAAAATATGATTTAAAAATGGGCAAAGGATCTGAATAGACATTTCTTTAAAGGAGACATACCAATGGCCAACAGGTGTATGAAAAAATTTTCAACATTACTAGTCATCAGAGAAATGCAAATCAAAACTACTATCTTCACCCCAGTTAAAATGGTTTTTCTATGGATGGATATTGATTTTGTATCAAAAAGACAGACAACAACAAATGCTGGTGAGGATGTAGAGAATGGGGAGCCCTTGGACACTGTTGGTGGGAACATAAATTAATGCAGCCACTATGGAAACCAGTATGGAGTTTCCTCAAAAAGCTAAAATTGGAACTACCATATAATCCAGCAATCCCACTGCTGTGTGTATATCCAAAGGAAGAGGAATGAGTTCATTGAAAAGGTATCTGAACCTATGTCTTTTAATACACCATTCACAGTAGGCAAGATTTGGAACCAGCCTAAGTGTCCATCGGTGAAAAAATAGATAAAGAAATGGTGATACATATACATGGTGGACTATTATATGGCCACAAAAATAATAAAATCCTGCCATTTGCAACAACACAGATGGAACATTATATAAAGTGAAATAAGCCAAGCACAGAAAGACAAATCTCACATGTTCTCACTCATATGTGGGAGCTAAATATTAAATCCAATGGATATCTTGGAGACAGAGAGTATAATAATGGTTACCAGAAACTGAGAAGTATAAAGGGGAGGGGAGGATAAAGTGGGAATGGGTAATGAGTACAAAAATATAGTTAGATAAATGAGCAATATTTGATAGCACAACAAAATAACTATAACCAATAATAAGAGTATACTTTAAAATACCTAAAAGAGTGAAATTGAAAGAAATGATAAATACCCAAAGTGATGAATATCCCAATTACCCTGATTTGATAAATTCATGTCATATGCCTATATCAAAACATTATATAATACCATATGGAGATACACAATTATTACATACACAGAATAATTTAAAAAAAAATTTAACGAAAATAATTAGCCAAGACGTGTGAAGCAGGGAAAGTCACTGAGATACAGCTGTGATCTATGAGGCAGTGACAAATTAGCTCCATGGAGAGTGCCATATACTCTAGCTTGGGCTATTCTGAAAGATACAGAAAGGAAGTGGGGAGGGGCTGAATCTTGAGGACCACACATCTCCTTTCTACACTGTTTCACTATTCTTTCTGACATAAGAGTATTCACAGAGGAAGGATTTGGGACCTAAATGCCTAAGATATAGAAGATGTAGAGTCACACCTGGGAAGAGGGACAACTCTGCCTACCTATTGCTAATCCTTCCCTACACACTAAAGAAGAGAGTCAACTTATTAAACTATTTATAACAAAACTAGTCATTCAGTTCATTCCAACTCTGAGTCTACCAATCAATCATCTCATTGTTTTTACTTTTGATGAAATAATTTCTCTTGAATAATTATATTCTACAGGAAGTTTGACTCTTAAAAATCATTTCATAACTATTTCACAGAACCTGAAAAAATTGCCTATTTATCCAATATTTTTCATCGTTATGCTTCAATAACCCAAAATGGGTCACAGTGAATTTTGTCGAGCATAAAAAAAATTCAGTTCTGGGTTGGAAATAAAAACTAACTTAGAAACTTAGAACACAAGGGAACAAGAAACTTAGAATGAAAGTACGTTTTCGACTAGAGCACTCCTGTTGAGACATGTTAAAAAAAAAAATGTTCACAAGAACATTTTTGAATGAGAGAACATCTCTCATTTATAAGAGAATATTTCCACCTGGATCAATCTAAACAAAAGAAAAAATCTTTATATTTCAGGAAACAGGTGTTTTTTCAGGCATTTAGGTCTTTCTTCAGACAAACACATGTCATTTTTCATTGCTTATCAAATATTGAATGTGTTGGATTAAATCTTTTAGTTTGATCATGTTTTACAAAATATGAGGCTATTTTCTTATAGTTGATTGAGCCCATAGTTAGATAGCATGTATAATTTGACATTATGCTTGTTTTACAATATAACTGAGCAAGCTGACATGCAATATCTAATTCATTTCCTCATTGTGTTTAAGTATTTTTTAAATAAAAAAAAATTGAAAACACTTAAAGCCATCTGAAGATTTCATTGCCATGAACTCTCATGGCTTGTCCCAATTCTATTATCCTTCTAGAGTGTTATGATAATAAGCTTTGTTTGAAACAAGCAAGCATAGCTAAGGCTGAGCAATGTCATTGCTCTGCTGGAATTTGACTTGCTATAAAAATTGGATTTAGTTTAAAGTCTAGTATTTTTCATTTTCCAGGAAACCATTCACTAAGCAGCTAGAAAATTAATTTATAGTAGCATGTTAAAGGAAGGACACAAAAGTACTATACAATAATCAGAGTATATGCAGTTATTTAAAGGATGATAACATTCATGGACGGTTTATACTTATTTAACAGAATCTTTCAAAAGTGAGGAGAGGAAGCACTAGGGAATACAAGTGAGACACCTCAAGAATAGATGGTCCCAATCCCAAGAGAAAATGTGTTTTGTCAGGGGATAGCCCCAGGAGATGGAAAACATGGTGTCAGAATGACAATATAGGGAAGATACATGTTGTGCCCAAGGAAAGGCTCACAGAGGCTGTGTGACCTAGACTTGTATGGTGAAAACAATCAGATTTCTCAGATCCTGACAAGGCACAAAAGAAAAGGAAAGCAGATCTCACACTTAAGGTAGTGTAATTAGGGGATGAAAAGACTCCATGATTCTCATGGAGGTAATGAGTGAGGCGACCTTGGGGTTATAATCATCTCAGCACATCAGGTATAAATGACAATGTCCAAAGACTAGAGTGTGCAATTACAACTCAGTGGTGCCCAACAGAAGGTCAAAGGTGGCTGAAGATCTGAGGTTCCTTTACCCAGATGATACTTGTACTCCAACTACTGAGATCAACAGAGGGGTAAAGGAAGAAAGAAAGAAAGAAAAGCAGACAGCAAGTTATACATTTGCACAGCAAGTTTTGCAGTAGTAAAATTCATGTTGGCTAGAAAGACTTTCACAATGACCCATTCATTCATCCAACAGCATTTATAGAGCTAGAATTTTGAAACACTAATATTACCTATCAGATGATAACCAGTACTATAAATTCCAGAAACACAAAGATTAATGGGAAAAAGACCCTGTCATTAAGCTTGTTTCAGACAAGTACAGTAGAAAGGTATGTGAACAAATAATTGAAATATAGAGTAATGTGTACTTTAAGGTATATATGTGTGTTTGTATGTGTGTAAATGGTGCAGTGAAAACATAAAGGAAGATACAAAACATAGCTTCTTAGTGGGGTGTCTAGGAAAGCCCATGGGTGCAGAAGATGTTCAGATGGGATTTTTAGGATTATGGACAAGAAATAAAACATTTGCAAGAAAGAAGAAATAACAAAGAGTAAAAGCATACATAATAGTTAAAACATATAGAGATATAAAACAATGTAATGAATAGTTGGGAAATAGCTCCCAGTTGTGGAAAATAATGCTGGAGAGGTAGACACAGGCTACAATTATGGAATTTCTTACATACTGAGCTAAGGAGTTCATTCTCTATTTGTTTATGGTTTGTTTGTGTTTTTTAATCAAGAAAATATGAAATGATTTTTAAGCAATTGTTAAATTTGTCAAATTATCAAATTTGGATTAGAGTTCCATGCCTTATCTTAATTACCCCACTAATGAGGAAGGGACTCCACCCTAGGGTTTTGGGATGGCCAAACACATGACACCAGCACTGGGTAGATGAGCTTACAGCAGTGTATTAGTCACATATACTCATTTCCTGGGTCAGGGGGACACCATACACCACCCAGGATCACACAAGGGTTGTGCTCCAGAAAAGAGAGAACCAGTAGGGGATATATGAGGCAGGTTTGTACATAGTATCAAGACAGTGTGGTACTCCTTGGTTCCCATAAAAGGATGAGGTTGGTTTGTTTATATAATTCTGTGGGCTGGCAAAGAACAGAAACCCACTACTCAGGGCTAACTAGGAAGTGTGCATGACTCCCTTGATAAGAGTTATATGCTAGGTGACGTTATCCACAGAATCAGAGTGAAAAGGGAACTTGCAATTATGCTATTAGAGACCCTCCAATTTCACCAGATGTCAAAGGAGCACGTGTAACCAGGTCTTAATTTTATAACTGATACCACATGACTCAATTTAACTAAAAAAAAAAAAACTCTAGTATTTGGTTAAAACTAAACTCATATCAAACAGTGCTATTTTTCAGGTGGAGTGTTCAAAAATTCTAGTATATTATTTGGAAAGAAACATAACAATTGGTGTATTCTCAATAAATGTTCTCTTCCTTGCTGACTATTTCTTTTTATCTCCCCATGAAACAGTTTTTCTCTCTTCTTGGAAATTGCATAACACTCTGTATATCCCTGTTTGCACTTATGTTCCTTTGTCATATGATTGTACATAAGTTATTTGCACCCCTAGAGTAAAACCTGTTTAAGGGAGGAAAGAGGACCACATAGGAGCTCAGTAAATTTATCAAATTGAATTGAATTCCAAACCTGTCAACTAATTTGATGAAAGCAAGTAACAGAATCAAGTCTTTTGACACTACTAACATTTTTTCAACTGCATCAAAAATAGAGTGCTTATATTACAGATTTGAATACTTTCATACTTTCTTTAGAATTAAAGAAGTTGTGTTGGGGGGGACCACATTGTCTACAGCAAAATATTCCTGAAAATATGTATAGATCACTTGAGCATACTTCTATAATGGGATAAAAAAAAAGAAGTAAACATGCATATAATTAATACTAAATTATAGTAGAATATTTATGACCTCAAAATGTTAGAACTTCATTAGTCCTATATCACCTTTTAAATCATTAGTTTTTCCCTCCTTGCAGTAAAAAGTAGAGTAGAACCCCCATAGTTGACCACCTACCTGCCTCAACCACCTCCTTAAGTTGGCCTAATTTTCATAGACCAGACATGCACCACATGTAGTTAATGGAAGACTGGCCTCTATATATTGTCCAACTCTTGAAGTTGTATCTTGGCCACTTGAACTGTGATATGCAATATTAATTAATCCTCTATAACTTGATCAGTTGAGTCCACTCTACCCCACATTGTAGAAAGTATGGGCTTTGACTCTTAGTTGTACTGTTTTCTTCTTGAGTACAAGTTCTTTTTTTTTTATGTTTTATTATTATCATGTATTGGATTAGGCTTAATGCCTTACAGTTTATTATGTGTTGGCGAAGATTTTTTAACATGAAAGACTGGTCTGTAATGTAGGTACATCCTCCAATTCCTGCCAAATTTAACATTTAATCAAGACACACATTGGCCTAAAGGAAAGAACTCAAATAGCTGACATTGAAGGAAAAGGTTGATCTTCTACATTTTCTGGAAAACAGCAGACAATGAAAGATGGTAGAACATTTTGGTGTTAGCATGACTACAATGAGCAGTATTTAATAATGTAAACATGAGTACTTGGAGAGCTATGATAGGGAAAATAGAGACCTACAGAGGAAAAGGAGGAAAATTTCCCTCAATGAAACCACATTTAAGCAGGTTGAAACAAATGAAAGCATTTAAAGCCCAAATCTCTGGGTTGATAATCTAAGAAGCTGCTAAAATACTCACATAGGAATTTGGGGTGGCAGATTTTCAAGCATCAAGTGGTTGGCTTGAAAAATTTAAACTGCAACACAAGATCTCTCAGAAAATATTGTGCGGTGAATGCAAGAAATTCCAGTAGAAATTGTGGAAGAGTTGATTTTTAAAATGCCTGGAATTTGCTAAAGGCTTCAAAGATGAGGACATCTTTAACACTGGAAATTGCAGATTCTCTTTCAAGGCAATGCTTGACAGGAGCCTGGTCATAAAGGATGACAACTGTAACAGTGGAAAAGTTTCTTTTATTTTTATTTATTTTTTTATTTCAAATTAATATGAGGGTGCAAATCTTTAGATTACATTGTTCTCACTTCCAGGATAAAGATTCAGTTGTAAAAGAGCCCCTCAACCACGGGGCATGTGCACATTGCATGCGCACAATGTGCACGATAGATGAGATCCTACCACATGTCCTCCCTCCTTCTGCCAATCATCCTCCCACTGCCCCCTTTCCCCACCTCTCCTTCCCCTGACCCTATACTAGACTATATTTGTGTTTTATTATTCATCTGAGCATGTAATTATTTATATATTAGTTTCATATTAGTATTGAGCACATCAGATATTTATTTTTTCATTCTTGTTATACTACACTAAGAGGAATGTATTTCAGCTCCATCCAGATAAACATAAAAGATGTAAAGTCTCCATCTTTTTTAATGGCCGAATAGTATTCCATGGAAGTGAAGTTGAATAGTGGAAAACTTTCCAAAGAACATTTCACATTCTGTTTTTGCCTAGCTCAACCAAAGAGATACTAAAGCCTTGGTGGTTGGTAAATTGGCAAAGCCAGGAGCATTCAAGAATCTGAAGCTTGAAGACTACCCAGTCACTTAGAGATCAAACAAATGTTCATGGATGACAGGTGCCTTATTTGGGGAGTGGGTAAGAGATATTGACCAAGAAATGAAGAAGAAGAGAAGAAGCAGTCTATTCTACCCACAGTAGTCAACTGTCCTGGCCACCCATAAGTGTATCATCTCACAAATGTATACTAAAATTCTGCCTCCAAATGCAACCTCAAAAATCCAATCTTTTGACCAAGGCATCATCAAAACATTCAAAATGCACAGTTAAGCCCATATCCTGCAGTGAGTCATTACTAAAACAGAAACTTGTAGTCCATATGTGGAAGCAACTTTAACTGCTACCCAAGAGCATGATATTTGGCCCCATCAGACATTCTATCTCCCATGGTAGGAATTCAAAGAAATAGATTTTGAAGGTTTTGTTTCTCTAGGTGATGAGTTGGCAACCTGTAATGAACCTGACCCCAAAACAATTTTCCAAGTGATATTGACTAAAGTACAGACTAATTTTAAAAGTTCATGAAGCAGTTAATGAAGTGGAAAAAGCAAGTGAGGATGACATAGAAAATTCAGAGACTCTAAAAGAAGAGGATGTCAGGCATCTGATAATGCAATTGAAGCCATTTGTTGTGGGAAAAAATGCCAAGGTATGGTAAGTAGTGTAGCCAAAACTTTGACAGTGATTTCTCCACTTACATTTCTAATAAGAATAAGAAACAGACTAAGATTGATTTTTTTCAGAAAAAAAATTATTAAACCATGAGAAAATAGTATATGTATTGATATTGTATGACACTGTATGTATAATTTGACTGTTTTGATTATGTATGATTTCACATATTCTCCAATAAAAGCTGTGCAAGAAAGCAAAATACATGTATTTATCAGTACAGTAGGCCTAATTTCTTATGTCGACCACATCTGTATATTGACCAGTTTGTTCCATTCTTTTCCTCTCCTCCTGCTCCTTCCCTTGTATTCCCAATGCAGAAATATATCATCACCTAGCCACCAAACCCCCAAGCTCTCTAAGCAGGAAACCTTAGAGACATACTCAAATTTTCACTTTTTCTTACCAGCCCCCTTCCACTGCAGTCAATCAGGAAACAACTCCCAGGCATTTTCATTCCTTTCACATCCCTCAGATGTCCTCAAATGCCTCTCAGCTCTCCATACCAACTGCTAATGGCTTAGTTTATGTTCATCATCTCTTGCATTATCACATAATTCTACTCAGCTTGTATCTTTGAATCCATCCACCATAAATCTCCTAAAGATTTTATAGCATGGTTTTTCTGAAAATTAAAATCTGATTATGTATTTATTTCTAAAGACTCTTTAATTAATTTTTTTGCCTGAAGAATCAGTTATGAGGCCCTCAGTATTTCCTTTTCTTTTATAATCCTTTTTCTTTTTACATTTGCTCTCCACCCTGTGCTCCCCCATATACCCTAAGCACCAATCATGGAGAAGTTTCTGGAATTTCTGGAATTTCTGGAAGTTCCAGGTTTTTACAAGTTGCTTCTTCAGCATGTATGTCTCTACCAGGCACTCTGTGAAACAAAAAGTTTTCAAGCTCAAAAATTACATAGCTTCCCAGGTTCGAATCCAATATTTGATTCTTAATAGTGGTGCATTATTCAATTTTCCTGATCCTCATTTTATGTTTTTGTAATAGGGGGTAATACAAATCCCTACTTCACTGATATTTGTGATGATTAAATAAAATATTTAAATTTGTTTATTATAATGTCTGGTACATAACAAATAGTCAATAAACAGTTCAATATACTGAAATGCTTAGGTAGGTTTTTCTAAGATTAAACGTTACATGGTATCCCAGTGCTTCCCCAGGGCTGAACTGGGCATAGTTTTTATGTGAACATTCCTTCCAATAAATATGTAAGTATGCAAGGATCAGGTAAAAAGCATACTTTGAGCCTCGAGAAATGTACTTAAGTGTTGTTGTGTTTTGTTGTTTTTTTGTTTTAATTTAAAGGAGGAGGAGAAAGCTGGGCAAAAGCACAGGTAGTTGGAGAGAAGAAACATGAAGATTACACATGGGCAGACTCGAACTTCAGACTCACTGTAAGCTGACCACTCTGGTTAGACTCACAGTATTCACAGACTGACCACTCAAGACATGCCAACAGCATCTACCACTACCTGTTGCCCTCCCCAAGTGTCTTGGCAGTCTTTACTTTACTTGATGGAGGGAGTTTATGGAGGGGTTTAGGAAGGGGATTATGGGAGCAGTGTTGAGGTCACTAGGAGCCTCCAGAAAGCCTTAAGGAGATTTCCCCCAAGGTTCTGTTGAGCTGTTTTACTAAAGCATCTTCACAGCTCTGACCCCTTGTCAAAACAGGCAATGTTTGATTAATAGGCTTGCTTTGCAATTGGCTCTGAGGCAACATGGGGGGTCTAAGGTGATCCAGGCTATGAACATAGTTTTTTGATAAATGGTGAGATTGATGATTTGCACCTGTTCTCAATGCCATCCCTGGAGAGCTCTGCTGTTGATTACATAGCAAAAAGATGCCTATGTGATCAGCATATAAATAGCTCAGCCTACACTCCATTTGGTTTCCTAGATTCAAGATGTTAAATGCACATATCAGTTACTCCTGAAAGGAAAGGGACAGACCTGCAGAAGAAGGGCTGGGAACTCGCTCCCAGCCTCTCCAGATCTCTCTCTTGCTGGGTGGCAGCCTTTGGCTGAGATAAATAAATTTACTTTAATGCTGTTGCTCTGTTGTATCTTTTCCCTGAAATAAACCATAAATCCAAAAGCTTTGGCATTTTTGGACCTTTAGTAGCTAAATGGTTTCTCACTGCTGTGATTTGCACCACTGGGTTTCACAAGATCATCCCAGCTAATAAAATATGTAAATATCCAGCAAACACAGTAAAAACCATACCTGAAAATGTACAAATGTTATTAATGTATATACATATAGATGATTTGCTTATTTTAAAATTCTATTATGCTTAAAACATCATCTCATGCATGTGACATACATTTTGAATTTAGTAATATACAGAAGTATTTATAAGAATTGAATGGAAAAAGCAGCTTGCCATATGGCAGAAAGTAAGGCATGATATTCAAAAGTGAATGTAGGAAGAGCTAAACATCCAACTGGGAATATTAAAACAGAAAGAAAAATAGAGAAAATGTAAGAGATTGCCCTTATAAATCTATAAGGGCAGAAGAGCATCTGAAGCAAGGATACTACAATAGAAACTTTAAGGTGAAAAAACGGCATATTTGATTACATCAAGATTAAGGTTAGATGAGATTACTATAAAACATAAAACGGAGAGAGTATAGCAAAGACTAACCCAGTGAGAAGATTTTACACCCAAATACTGTATATAAAATTTAGGTAAGTCACTGTGAGTAAGAAAAAGGAAATGGCAGAGTCTTAAAACCATTGGTAATCAGATTAATGAAGATTGATATGATGGTGACATACTATTTTATTTTTCTCAAATTGGCAAGACATAAAGTTCAGAAAAATACCAACTGTCATGAACTATCTGGATGAATAGTGATCCACGGCATTGCTAGGGGTTGTACATTCTGGCATCAATTTCATGAGTAGAAACCTGATAGTATGCAGAGAATTTATGATCCAGGAAGCTCATTTCTGTACTTACATTGCAGAGAAATTCATTTATATGTCCATAAAAATAGTGAATAAAGAAATCATCGTTTCATCATTTTGTCTGCATAGTTGAGAATTTGAGGCAACAGTAATGTCCATCTCTGGAGCATCGTATGATAAAATGTGAAAGAGACAGGCTACGGAATACTACATGTCTATAACAACTAGAAACAGAGCATGAGACACACATACAACCCATGAATAGATCTTAAAATACAAGGAATGAACATGTGAAAAAATAGAATCAAGTCTATGGTACATGGCATTAACGTAAATAAAAAACAACTATATACTAAAAAAGCAACATGTTTATCAAAATTCATACACATTCAAGTATATCAATCATATATCAAGAAGGGAAAGTAGAGAGAGCATGAAGAGAGGAAAAAAGTTAAACAAAAAGAACCAAGTAAGGACGTATATTGGTAGTAGGAAATAAACTAAGTAGTTTATACTTAACTGTATTCTTTGCATACAAGGCACAAAAACTGACTGAGTTCTGAACTCTGCCATAGTGCTAGGCTTTTGACAGAATCATAGTATGCATTTGAAAGTATTATTTAATCAGTGACAATTATACCATGCTGTTACAAAATTTAATCATTGGATTCATTAATTAACACATATAAAAAGAATTCAGGTGTTGCCATATTGCAATCTTATTTAAGTTAAAATACAAAATCTAATCCAAAATTTTGCAAATTATTTAGTACTAAATATTAACAGACATCATTAAATACTAGAACTAGAGCTACCAGATAATTTATTAGCAAAGTAGGCTACTTTAGTGAGTAAAAGGAAATATGAGAATTAAAATTACATAATTTTAAGATATCTTATGTACTGGTTAATCACGATGCTGTCATATTGATGGATGTAAGTAATGATTCCATTCATCTATGATTATCAAACATTTGGGCTTCCAGTGTTGACAAAGCAATATTGAATGAATTTATCATGTTGAAGAATTTAAAAATGGACAAAATACACACATGGTGAAAAGATTTTGTACATCGAACAGCAGGAAGCTCAGGAGAGCAATTCCTGAGAGGAGGGGAATAAATGAGGTAGCCTTGGAATTGCCCTAGCTTACTATCTGGAAAGGGTTTCCGGAGGCTGGCAGACTTGCTTGGTTGCAAAGATCAAGGTGAATATTGAGGAGGCCAAGGGACTAGAGTCTGCAGGACACAGTATCAGAGAAGAAAGTGACAGAGGAGAGAGCTTTCCAAGTCTTTAGGTGAGTACCAATCAACACAAGCTTGGAAAGAAACTCCCAAAACTGGGAGAGAAGCATAAAAAATACAAAGACAGAACAATCTTAAGAGCTCCTGCGGAGTGGGAAGTTTGTTTTCCCAGCAGGCAGAGTATAAATCCTCTCTTAAATCACGTGGGGAAAAACTAGTCCTAGTCTAAAGGTTGCTCAGGCTCTGCCTACGAAACTTTAAAAAGCAGGCTTCAAAAGGATCATACTGCTTCCAAGTCACTAAGTTGAGTCTCAGAACGCATAAGTACCAGCACCCAACAAGTTAAAATTCATATTGTGTGGCATCCAGGCAAAAACCGCCAGACATGAAAAGAAAATATGATCCACATGGGGAAAAATTAAATCAATAGAAACAGATCCAGAAATGACACAAATACAGAATTACTAGACGAGGACATTTAAACAGCTATAACTACATTCCATATGTTTAAGAAGATAGAGGAAATCATGAGGACTGTAAAATAAAGCAAGGAATATGTAAAAAAAAATTCCAAATTGAACGTCTAGAGATGAAAATATACTATCTGAGGTGAAAAAATATATACTTGGATATGATACCAGCAGATCAAATACTGCTGATCAAAAATAGAAGCAGCATCCAAAAAACATTGCCATAAGTCAAGATATTCCAAATGAAATCATAGAATTTCAAAATTTTTACACCATCTGTGCAGCCTTTTCATTGACTCTTTTTCAGTTCATCCCTTGCTTTTATTTTACATGACTACATTTCATTTTGTTTTTGTCTGTAGAATTTGACTCTGATTGCAATTATCTAAAAATGTCAAAGGTTGTTGATACTTGGGCATTAATAATGTCAAGAGATTCTTGGCACTTTATCAAATAATCTGATTAAACATTTCCAATTGATTTTAAATAAGACACACAAAAATTTAGACAACTCATTTTCTAAAAATTTAATACCACTGTAAAATGCTAATGGGGATTTGTAAGTTTAATAGGCTGCAAAGAAGAAAACATGTATGTACCATATGTACCCCTATGGAAATAGAATTTTTTATTCGAAATCAACCTTGTCACAAATTCGTTTATACTTAAGTTATTCAATTGCATGTATGTTAAGAAATGCATAAATTTTAGCAACTGTATATTTTGCTTATTTAGAAACAAATATGACTTGAATATACATGTCAATTCCAAGTTTATGTGCTCCACAAATTTCTCAATTTAATGATAGCATTGTTTTTACTCTGATGCTATCCTTCACAAATACTTTTTCATGTTGTCACATCAAAACATATAACTTTTTCTTCAATATTGAATATTTGATTTAATTTATAATGGCACTCACAATACAAATGGTCCCAGTTCATAATCGCTGGACATTGGATTTTTTTTTTTTTTTGAAACAGAGGCTCACTATGTTGCTCTGGGTAGAGTGCTATGAAGTCACTGCTCGCAGCAACCTCAAACTCTTGGGCTTAAGCAATTCTCATGCCTCAGTCTTCCAAGTAGCTGGAACGACAGGCACCCACCACAATGCCCGCTATTTTTTGGTTGTAGTTGTCATTGTTATTTGGCAGACCTGAGCTGGATTTGCACCTGCCAGCTCCTGTGTAAGTGGCTGGTGCCCTAGCTGCTGAGCTACAGGCGCCAAGTCTGGACATAGGATTTTTTTGACTTTATGATGGTGAGAAAGGGATGCACATTTACTATAAACTGTACTTCAAGTATCCATACAACCATTCTGTTTTTTCACATTCACTACAATATTCAATAAATAACATAAGATATCAACATTTTATTATAGAATATGTCTTTTTGTGGATTTTTGCCCAACCATAGGCTAATAGAAAGGTTCTGAGCACTTTCAAGGCTAAGCTAAGCTATAGTGTCCATCCAGTACGCTATGTGTATTAAATGCATTTTCAACTCAACAATGTATTTATTGAAAGTGGAGGAGCATCACTGTCAGCTAAATTAAATTCCAAAAGCTGTTCATTGGTTCCATGAGTTGAATCAAAAACAAAATTGAATTCATTTATCTAAATTTCTCTGTGAAGCATCTGATCTGACTAACAGAAAACAGGCTTTATTTAACTATTTGTGAAATGCTAATGGAGACATCTGAAAAAACGATCACATTACTTTTTGTACAAATGGAAATAACACTCACTGGAAATCAAGCAGATGGGAGGGGGGAGAAAGGGATAGAGTCACACCTAACCGGTACAGTGCACACATACCATCTGGATGAGGGACACCCTTACAACTTTGTTCCAAACTGTGCAAAAGCCATTCATGTAACCAAAAAGTTTGTACCCCTATAATATCCCAAAATAAAAAATAAAAAGAAATGGGTGAAATTAATTCAAAGAAGAGATTTCATTTAAACAAACATTTATATGCAATCTTCCTAATGTGACTGCTCGCTCCTCCTTCTGAAGTAGATGCTAAAGAGGCTTAAGAACAGTTTTATTTTCTTACGTTCACATGGTCAATGATATCCCTGGAGTTTGTATTGTTAGATGGTAAACATCTTCAGAATTTGCGTATTTTATTTTTGAGATCGTTAGCATCAAAAGATTTCTTGCAAAATAAAAAAGACTGAACAAAACTGTGATACATAAATCTATTGTGTCCTACATAATAAATACCAAAACCAGTGCAAGAACACTCATTCCACTTTCACGCATTCTTCAGAATGCCTGCTCAGACTTTGATTTCTCCTGATTACTTCATGCACATCTACTTTACAGTGTCCTGTGTTTGCCAGTAGCTTTGCGCATCTCAAAGACTAAAGCAGAGCCTACGGCACAGTGGGCTCATGCACCAAGTGGCCTGGAGAGACAGAAGCTTCCAGTATTTTTTGGTACCCCTCTACACTAATCTGTCCTTTACTGCTCGTGTTCTAGTGCATTTTCTTTCAGCAGCGAATTTTTTTATGCTGTCCCTAAAAGGAAGAGGATAATTGTGTTTCAACTAAAAATAGATGGGAAAAGATGAGTAGCTGGTCATCTTTCAGATCAAAGCTCAAGTTGAAGTAAGAACTCTAGACACTGCACATCACAAGGTGAAGGGCCACCCAAACCCACCCCAGCTTATTCCAATGCAAATATTAATTTTGATACTTCATTTTAAAAATAAATATTTTAAAAATCCAGGACATATGCTAAAATAAAAAGGATCTTAGGACAGAGGGAATAAATTAGAATTGCTAGGGGATAAGCCAGGTCATGTGGTTACCCTACTAGGAATGGTAGATTCTATGTCTAGCAGACTACTTATTTTTTCTTTTATTATTTCTACTCAAACATTTCAACGTTTTAAGGGAAACATTGATGGTTTACTTTAAGCCAACATGAAACAATCACTTGAAGTCATTACCTCTCAGAATAATTACAATATACCTACTAGAGGTTATATAAGATTATTAACTAGTTCATTGTAAAATTTGTATTTGCTCTAGTTCTGATACCAAAACTTGAGCATTTCGTGATGGTTTTGTTTGGCTAAAGTTCTATGTGCTCGATAAAGCCTTGCATGAAATCCTCCTGTTCTGATTATCTATCACCACCTAAAAACCACCACAAACTTAGTGGCATAAAACAACTATAATTTGATCATGATCGTGGATTCTGCGAGTTGAAAATTTTGACAGGGCACAGCCTAGATGATTTGTTTCTGTCCTCTTGATGTAAAACAGATACAAGTGGCTCAGGCTAGAATCGTCTGGAGGCTTTTTCACTTACATGTCTGGTGATGGGGCTGGGTGAGCTTGAAGTTAGGTTCAGGAGGTGCCAGAAAGCCTGCACAGGACTTCTTCAAAGTGGCTTGGGTTTCTCAAGGCGTGGTGGTTGGGTTCTAAGAGGAAGTGTAACAAAAGGGATTGCGGGGAATGTGAACAATCCAGAAAAACCAGGAGAAAGCTTCATGCCTTCTTATGACCAGCCCCTAGAAGTAACTTGCTTCATTTCAACCATACTCTGTTGCTCAAGGTAGGTCCGAGCCCGCCCAGATTCAAAGGGGGAGGATATAGACCCCACCTTTCAAAGGGAGCAGCATAAAAGCATTTAAGGCTGTGTTTTGAATAACCACATTCCTTCCCAAGACACACATGCAGATATATAAATGCACACACACACATTTGACAAGTCCTTTGTGTTCCCACGGTACTTTTTTCAGACAACTGTGTAATCAGCTCTGATTTATTATAGCACTCGTTTGTTTATATACAACCTTTCTCTTCTAGACTACATATTTCTTAAGATACAGGACTCATTTATATCCCTAGAATTGAGCACAAATATGGCACTTGGTAGAAGTTCCATGTGCTAAATGGTTCACGAATGGATTGGTTAAAAAAGAAATCTGTAATTAAAAGACATTAAAAATAATTTTTTCTAGTTCCCTTCTACAGTTAGGTTTCATACCTTACTATATCAATTGCCCTCACTCTTTCCTCTATTCCAAAAATATACCATAAAACAACTGAGAGAAGAGCTCACGAACAAAGAATCTATCTTGCTGTCAGAAATTTCTTTACTGAACGTGGAAATCATATCTCCCAAAAGGAGACATTGGTCCTCTCCTCCTTTACTTTCTCCTTTAGTTCCTTCCAGAATAGAAATGCCAAAGCTCTCCTGTCTCTCCCCAGTTGCTGCTTGGAGGCGTGACAGTTCCCCTAACAAGACACCTTCATGTCCAAGGGACTGAGCTATCAGATTCTGGAAACATGGCTTTCTGCTCAGCCGCATTCGGGCTCCCCTAGGACAGGACTGACTAAACCTTCCCACTCTCTCATCCTCCGTGTTCTTAGCTTTCAACACCACTCAGAAATCTAAACTTTACCCCAAACTTCGCTACTGAATTTTAAGAGGTGATGATTTTATAAACCATATCTTAAGAAAACCCACAATACTGGTATTAATGAAATGGCAAGTTGTTTTTATGCCACATTTTCCATTTTGATTTATTTTCTTATTTATAAAGTATGTTTGTTTTGTAATACTTTCCTATTTCAGCTTCTCTTTCCCTCATTCAAATAGAAAAGCGGTGTTGAAAATATAATTGAATGTTTTCCGAGGTTAAAAATGTGTACTTGTTTTCTGCCATTCAATCACTCAGCAAGTTAAATTTTCTGGATCAATGGAATATGCCTAAACTGAATTACACTGGTCAGTTGAGTATCCTGTACTACATTTAATATACAAAATACATTTTTCAGCAAGATTCCTGTTGCAGAGAAAACATATTAAGTTATTCCTCTACATAAGTTTTCCTGGGGCATGCTACTAAAATCCTTAGCTCCGGAGCATCCTTTCTGGATTCACTTCTTTCCATGAAAGCTTCCCATAAAGTCCAGGGGAGGAAAGGAATAAGTCTAGCAATGTGGTTCCATGGATGTGTGTGAAAATTGCAAAAGTAAAATACATTAGCTGCAATTTAAGTTAAAAATAACTGTCTCTTTGTACTATGTTATCTTCCCTATCATGCTCACTTCTGCTGAAGATGTTGTCATGACTGACATGTTTGAGGTTCGCCTAAGCATGGCTTGGGTTGAGAATATGCCATTTTAATTGCAATTGCAAACAACTTTAAAATGTTTAAAATGCTTCCATAGAACCAGCAAGAAATGACATATTCCCTGTTTTCTCATATAGGAGAGGTAAGTTCTTCGCACATATTTGTTCAATAAATAAATGAGAAAAAATAATGAAATGTATAAAGCAAAGGCCATAAAGATAAATAACGAAACCAAAAAGAACTTGATCTGTCATTGAAAGTGCATTACAACAACAAGGACACAATTCAGATTGTACCAAAAGCAATAATACTTTAAGAAAAAGAGAGAAATTTATAAGAGAAGCAATGGCTAGATCTTGACTTATATAATAACACCCCCAAAATGAAGAATAAGTTATATGATCACATGAAAAAATATTTTAAATTCTTCTTCATTTGATATAAAATATTGATATTAATGAATATACACATAGGTGAAATTACCAACAGGGCTCATCAAAACACAAATTGCTCAGCTCCACCCCCAGGAAATTTGAATCAGTAGGCCTGGGCTGGAGTGGAGAATGAGACCTTGAAACTCTAATCACCTTCCAGGTGCCACTGATAATAGTGATTCAGGGGGCACACTTAAGAGAAGCATTGACTTTTTTTGCTCTTTGCTCTTTAGACTCTGATTCAAAAATAAATAAATAGTTTCTTAAGTAATTTCTTCCTTTTACCTTCCTTGCAATAAACTTTGTAGCCTGTTCCATATTTAAAAAATACATGGTCTTAGATAAACATTGTCTTAACATTAATAATGATAATATTCTAATTGTTCTTTTTTTGCTCTTTGTTCTTTGTCTTTAGAATGTGTTTACCATAAAATTTTGTCCAATATTACAGTTGATGACCTAGTTCATGGTGGGGGATGGTAAGAGGGGAGAGCAAAGAGAGGGAAGGAGGGAGGGGGTGGGGGTTGACCATGTGTGACACACCTTTTGGGGGTGGGACACAATTGTAAGAGGGACTTTACCTAACAAATGCATTCAATGTAACCCGGTTCTTTATACCCTCATGGAATCCCCAACAATTAAAATAAATAAATAAATAATTAAAAAAAATTTGTTCAATATTCATTTATTTTCAACTTTAATGGTTACATATTTGAATTCTGAAAGTTCAGGTGGATAAGTGCACCTATATTCAATGTTCTTAAGAATTTGTATATAAACCACTTAATTTATTTTCATTTCAAAAGATGAAACAGAAAACTGAAAGCTATTGCATAAGAAAGCTTGTCATTTTCAACATGGTCAACATGATCATATGACTGGATTTGACCATTATGCGTGTTAAGGACGTAGTTATATTTTATGAAAGTGAGGTTTTGGTTAACTATTCCAGAGAACCCATAGGAGTGAGGGGGTTCAGGGCATTCAAGTCATTTTTACCTAGTTGACAAAGTGATTATTGACTCTAGATTACTTCGCACCCGTAATTGTCTCTGGCTAATTTCTCAATTGTACCAGATATTGGGTCCCACTGTTGGAATGCTGTGGACAACTTCTCCTCCGTCTATGTCATTCTACTGCCATGTGGAAGCAAAGTCTTTGTATCACATTTCACAAAATGTGATTCCTTCTCATCCCAGTCTTGTATGTCACCTTTCTGACCATCGGACAGGGACAGAACCCACTCAGCAATCTTCTGCTCGGTGGGATGTATGTCATTAACTTAACACAAAACTATCATTTAAGTAGATTTAAGTGAAAACTCATCTTTTTTTCCATGGTACATGAGTTTCCTATTTTACTTCTTTAAAATTCATAAGTTAAGTATAACATTCAGACTCCTACATGTTGGATAAAGAAAAATAAGAAACATTTAATGGCTCTTTCATGGAAAAAAGCTGACAATCGCACTGGCAACAAAGCACAATCCTGATACTTTACTGAACTAGATTTTTGCTTCCTGAAAGAACTTTCAAAAACCAAGTAAGGAACTTCCAGTTCTGAGAGGATGAAATGGACATACTCTTACCTTTTCCCCCTGCTGAGTACTTCCAAAACCCCTGGACATTATATGTTAAACAAACACAACAAAGCTCTGAAAGGTTGAGAGAAAGCAACACACAGAAACTTCAGGAGCCCTAGGAACAACATGGAAATGGGTTCTGTGGGGTTTTGTTTTATTATGTGCTTTGTTGATTTATTCGTTTATGTAGCCTCAAATACCCATCAGACTCTGAGCTAGAAATGGCAATGCACACAGAAAATACATATAGCCTCAACAAAAGCCTGTTTCTTTCTAGCCAAAGACCAAGAAAGAGACATTATAGAAACACAGAAACTTTTAAACAATAACTGCTTGATTTTGGCTACAGGCCACAGAAAAAGCTATGGCTTTACCACCACCTGTGCCAGCAAAGACCAAGACAGGAGCCCAGACTTGTACGTCTAGGCCAGCAGTAATGTGGCACTTCCCTCTCCCCTCTGGGGGCCTGGTGAAGGATCAGGACTCGCACCTCTACTCCTTCCTGGAGGTGTCAGTGGAGGCCACTTAGGGCACAGCAAGGAGGCGTTCCTTCCTTCCTCTCCCAGCCAGGGCAGTACCAGAGGGCATCTTATAGTACTAAAGAGTAAGAAAGAACTCAAACAAGAAAGAAAAAAAACACTACACT
Source organism: Perodicticus potto (assembly GCA_963574655.1). Classification (NCBI taxonomy): domain Eukaryota; kingdom Metazoa; phylum Chordata; class Mammalia; order Primates; family Lorisidae; genus Perodicticus; species Perodicticus potto. The sequence continues at coordinate 24,557 of CAUYRH010024300.1, read as the reverse complement.
GATTGGAGTAAATCAAAGGTTGATCCCAACCAAAGCCAAAAATATTACAGGAACAAACTACATTTAAAAAGTAATCTTAGAAGGTTACAGGTGAAACTTACTAAATGTAGAATATAAATGTCTGAACATAATAACTAAGAAAATCCCATGAAGGTTATGTTAACCAGTTAGATGAAAATATTTCAAATTGTATATAAAACCAGCACTTTGTACCCCATGATTGCATTAATGTACACAGCTATGATTTAATAAAAAAAAGTAAATAGTATAAAATGCTATCCATTTAACAAATCATTTGTAACCCTTTAACATTTTAAAATTTAAAAGATAAAGAAAATAAGTAAAGATGACATCCCTATTAGGATCGGTTAATAAGAGATATTCAAATATAATGAAAAATCAATTATTAAAATTGTTTATAAAATTAAAATTTACTATTCTCATTTTAGAAAAATTAAAGGTTTGTGGCTTTGAAGAAAAACAACTATTATACACTAAATCTACTAATTGATGCTTTAAAATGTAATGGATACCTAAAGTATAAAACAAATATCAAATAAATAAAAGTGATCCCATACTGACATAAATAAATGATTGAATACATTAATAAATGGGGGAGATGGAACAAATCTCCTACACAGAAGATTCCAAATAATTTGTATATATACTTCGCCTCAAGGGGGCAGCATAACTCCCACTCCATCATCTGGCAAAGGGGTAATTTCTTTCTTCCACCGACGAAATTTAGACAAAGGGGGAGAAACACAAAACTTCACAGGGAAGAAACCTGAAAAACAGTATCTCAGCCACGTGATCAAGGTCAACATCAACATTATTAAATCATGTTGACAGTAGGTACCCTTGATGTGATGTGATGAAAAGGGCACTTTACCTCTGTCCTTCCCAGACAAACTCCAACAGAAAAACGTCTTACAGAAACACCTGGCTAATACTCCTCAAAAACTATCACGATCACCAAAAACAAATTAAGTCTGAGAAACGGTGCAGCTTAAAAAGAAAAGCGTAAGAGGAAATGAAGACTTAAAGTAATACAGTGTCATGGGATCCTTGGACAGAAAGAGGACATCAGATAAAAACTAAGGAAATCTGTATAAAGTATTTTTACTTTGAATAATGTATAAGCATTGGTTCATTAAATAAAACAAATACACCTATTAATGTCAGGAGTTAACAGTAGGGGAGACAGGGTCCAGAGGATAAGGGAATTCTGTACTTTCTTCTCAAATCTAAAACTATTCTATAAAATAAAGTCAGCTTTTTCTTTTTTTTTTTTTTTTATTAAATCATAGCTGTGTACATTAATACAATCATGGGGTACAATGTGCTGGTTTTACATACAATCTGAAATATTTTCATCAAACTGGTTTAACATAGCCTTCACAGCACCCTCTTGGTTATTGTGTTAAGACATTTATATTCTACATTTAGTAAATTTCACATGTGAAAGACCGTACAAGGGTACATGTGAAAGTCAGTTTTTTTAAGGTGAAAAGAGAGTTATGTTCCTAATTAGAATCTATATAACTGTTTCACATTTTTAAAAAATTCATTTGCTAGATATCTATCAAAAGCAGCACCTGAAGAAAAGGGCTGGTAGACCAGATCAATTTTGAAAAGAAGAGAAATTGGCAAATGTTGGATCAGGTTGTCCAAATGTCACCGAGATTATGTCACCCAGGTTAAGACAAAGAAAGAAAAATAGTGGGTAATACAGTTCAAAGGTTCACAGAAAGGAAAAAGTTGTCTTAGGGAGTTTGGGGAGAGAGGAAAGGGATGCTGGGCAGGGTCTTGGAAGGAAAGGAGCCCACACAGGGAAGGGGCCTGAGTTGTAGGTGATCTAACCAGAGGCTGAGCTGAGGGGAGGGCTGGGCCTTGCAAAGACAAAATTCTCCTCTTTTTCAAGAATTAAAACTTCAGTTTTAGTGAAATCCTAAAATTTTAAACTTAAAACTAATCCTACAAATGGAGAGCCTGAGGGACGGTGTTAATAAATCACGAAATTTTCACTGAAGTAATTTCTCTCATTGCCTCGGCCATGGTTGACCTTGATCTAACCTGGGCTACAATCCTGATCTGAATGGGATCTGAGCCTGGCCACCCATCTTTCTATTTTTCCATTTTTCCGCCTTCAATGGGGTAGATCTAGACTTCATGTGGTCTGAAATTTATGTCATTGGAGCTAGGGGAACTGGAGGTGGGGAAGAAGAGAGGATCTTTGAGAAAAACATTCAAAATCACAAATACCCTAAGTCCTCACTTAACGTCATGGATAGATTGTTAGAACTTTTACGTAAAATGATGTTAATGAAACCAATTTTACCATAGCCTAACAGAGGCAAACAAGAGTAAACAAGTTCCTACAGCATATTTCTGGTTACAAAAATACCACCAAACTTTTAAATAAAGACCCCAAATATTCCTAATAGTCCACATTGAAATAAATGTGAGCTAGACGTGTATTTAACAAAACTTAATGAAAACATGCAAGACCACTTTTTACTCAATTATTGGTGAATCAATGCATGACATTGGTTGTTTTGACAGTGGGTTAAATCAAGGAATAAATGTCTGTGAAGTGAAAATAATAATAAGTGCCTCCTACCGTCACTGGACCAGAGTCCTTCCCCCTGTCACCCAGGCCAATCAGTGGAGAAGGGGAGGAGAGATCAAAAGTGTGACAGAAAAACCAGCAATTCTGGAGAACAGAGAGATTACCTTGCCAAGGAACTGCTCTGCCCTCCTGTTTCTCCTTGTTAGTTTTAATTGTCTTATAGCAATAGCAGACATCAGCAATGTTATTAATTAGCACAGTATACATTAAACATATTCTCCCCCTTGTAGATTACAAAGTCAAAATATCTCTTTCTTTCAAGGTGGTTGTATCTTCAAGGCATTTCTAGTTACACTGAATTTTCAGCCAGTTAATGCTTCTCTGAGTGCAGAGTGCCCTGGGTCCTTGACTGGTACCATGGAGTCCCATTCTCCAACCTCTCTATGACAACAGGCCCTGGGAAGGAATAAACACTCTCCAGATGTCGACACATAGGCTCATCCAGGCTTGCTGGGCCTGACCTACAGCTGCCTGCCTGACACGACCATTCAGGTTAACAGTGGCTGCTAATGTCACCACCACCCATTTAAAAACAAATAGAAGTAAGTGTGATGGGATGGTTGAGTGCCTTTATACCACATTATTTATTGTTGTACAACTGTGATTGTCATCCACCTTGTGAATTTTTATTTGACAATAGTTTGTATGAATTCATTCATTCATGTTTCAGTACACTTATTCCAGTTCAGTATAGCCAGAGCCCAGCAGCTCAGCGCACAGAGTGGGAACCCCCCCAGGAAGGGGGGCACACTCACACACACTTACCCACTCAGGGCGAGGGTGATGTAGATGCCAGAATCCACCTAAAGTGCACAGCTTTGATACATATGAGGAAATTGGAGTATCCAGAGAAAACCCGTGATGTGGGGAGAGCATGCAAACTCCACGCAGACAGTGGCCCTCATCACAAGGATTTTTTTCTCATTAGCCTTAACTGACACTGAACACAGTGATGTTATTCAAGGACCTATTCTACAAATTGAGATACAAAAGTCAATTTCTATTGACTTGAAAAAAATTACAATATACCACAAGATTTGAAAAAACTTATAAATGTCATACACGTGAGAACAAATACGCTCTTTCTCTGACACAATTTCATAGTGGTTTCCACACATGAATTTAATGTCTTCTTCTCCACTGCCCACCAACTTCGGGTGCTGGAGGAGGAAGATATGTACTCCTTGTAATATGACTCATGGCTCTACACCTTAGGTCAGCACAGTAAGTGTAGAAGGGCCCCCAAATACTTGACAATAACTTACCTATATGTAGAAGTAACTACTACAAACCAAAATAAAAGCTATGTTCCTCTCAGTCCAGATTAATTCAACTTCCCCTTGACTAGATTTCAAAGATGCTCATGGATACTCCATAGGATAGGATAAACATAGAAGAGAAATGACAAAGGGGAAGTAAGACTGGATCCAACCAGGGTTCGTAACAGATTCTAGTTAAAATATTTACTTTTGTGGATGTATGAATTTATGTTCTAATTGCCAAAGTGCTTCCCAGAGCCTTGTTATAATGAAGCTTAGCTCCAAAGCTTAAGCTTCATTAAACTCGACATTGAATTTGCCTCTTTGCACCTGCATAAGAGGATGATTTGAGGAAACTGTCAAAAGTTTGAACCTGCCAATTTGTTCATCTGGTCTTTATCTCAGGTAATCAGAAACTGTAGCATACATTTGTTTCAATCTTCGTATGTCTAGGTATTACATGTACTGTGTGATAGCCATACGTACAATGGTTTTGCTCAGGAAACAATAAATAAGAGTGTTTAAAAATCTTTTAATTGGAAAACCATTGGGCAAAGATGGCTCTAGCACCCTGGCAACATATGTTAAAAAAAAAAAAAAAAACTAACTCTCAACTCAGTGTATATGGTAAAATGAAACTTAAGTTGAATTAATCGGAAATTGTCAACTAATCTCTAACTATAGACTTTCCATGAGAATGAGCTGAATGAGGCTACTGCTCCACTTTAACCAAATTTTATTTTGCCTTACTTTCTCATTCACCTTCAAAACATCTTTTTTTCTTTTTTTGAGACAGTGTCTTACTTTGTCAACCTCTCATCATAGCTCACAACAACCTCCAACTCATGGGTTCAGGAGATTCTCTTGCCCCAGCCTCCCTAGTAGCTGGGACTACAAGCACCCTCCACAATGCCCAGCTATTTTTAGAGATGGGGTCTTGCTCTTGCTCAGGGTGGTCCTGAACCTGTGAGCTCAGGGCAATCCACCCGCCTCAGCCTCCCAGAGTGCTAGGATTACAGGCGTGAGCCACCACACCCAGCCCTTAAAAGTCTTTCCTTATTGGAGCCCCAAGACCACTTGCATCCTGGATGTTCTGTGTCTCAGTTTACCTTTCAACAAGGGTGAAACAAAATATTGGCATAAGTCAATGAGTTCGTGGACATGTTGCTTGTGCCGTAGCACACAGAAGAGCTCTGCCCTGGATTTAAGTTCTTTTTGTTGCCATCTTTACATTCTTAATAATTTTTGAACAAAGTGACCTATATTTTCATTCTGCATTGGGCACTCCACTGCATATTACATAGCTGATCTTGATTATGAATTCTACAGAGGTACCTGTGGGCGGAGATTTTGTGGTGTTCATTGACATCACTCTGTCAGAAAATGACAATAAATGTTTATCAAATAAAGTCTTGCGATTTTTTTGATCATCAGACACCAGGGGTGCCAAAAAAATGTATACACAGTTTAAGTTATGTATAACTTTTCAAAGTTGAATTGAATTACAGTAACGATGTATAGTTATGGCCTTGGCTCAAAAGGTAACATTAATCAAATGAGCACTAGAATCGCCGCAACACACAGGATAGTTAAGAAAATGGCAGAAACATGGCTGGTTTTGGAGGAGCATTTTGAAGTGGTTTTTGAAATTCCAGAATGTTGTGGAAGTATAACAGCCATGGAAGTGTGAGTAGGAACAGGACCTCCAATACACCTAACAATTACATGCATTTTGTGGTGAGTTCGAGACACGTAGTACTATGCGTTATGTGTGCAGTGATGCAAGTGGAAACTTTGATCATTGTTGCTCAAGCAGCAGTTCACCATGGTCAGAAACGTCTGGACACTCGTGATAACCACTTTGAACACCTCTTGTAATTGCAGAAGTCAAACATGACTTTTATTCATCTTTGGTTATCAATATATAATATATTAAGTATTGCAATCTTAGTGTGGTTTTTCCCTTTCTTAAAATATGTATACATTTTTGGGCTCCCTCTGTATTTAAGACTGTAATGAAAGTCATAACTATATCGCCATGGGTGTTAAAGTACAAAATCATCAACAAATGCCTAATTGCATAAGAGAGAACTTTCCTTAGCAACCTATTGCAGGAGATGGAACAAATAAAAGATTTCTCATGCTCATGTGATTCCCTGCTGGTCCCTGTACACTCTGACCTTGGTTTATCACAGATGGAGCTTATCCAAACAGGAATTGGAGCCATTTTACACTTCTATGTATTTTTGTCTTAGGTAAACTTACATATCTTGTTGAGAAAAGGTGTTTGTAATAGCAGAAGTCAAAACACTAAATGTTTCCATATTCAGCAACTCTGACCCTCACAGTTTTCAACCTTTTCAAAGACAATTTCATCCTTTTCTTTAACGTGCTCTTTCTATAAAAGAAATATCTTTTACAGACATCAAGAGTCTGTTTTCCAAAAGAAAACATCATTTCTTTTTCTTCCATAAGAAATTATTGTAACATTTTCTGGTTGAAATGTCAAGATAGTACTAAGGAACTGAAAAAATTCTTTTTCTAGTTTCCACATTACAACATGCATTTTGGTTCTATTTATAATCTCACAAATATATTGTAACTTTCCATTAGCTTCAGTTGGAAATGTATGCAAAATGTATTTGAAGAGGAAATTGTACCAGAGGTTGATAAACATTTCAAGGCTAAAGGTACAATTAAAAAGTTCAGTGAGATCTATATCTACAATCAAGTCAAGGTTATACCAATGATTTTTCGTATTTTCTCCCACTTCATAGCTGAATGGAGATTATTCTAACTGCTGTTCTGCAGAGTAAGCTCTCCAGGGGTTACAAAGCATGAAGTCAAACGTTGATGCTATTGCTTGTATATTTCACTAGATGGCGCTAGGAGCATCTACAATGGCAGAGACCAAACACCAGCGTCCTGAAAACATGTCAGAATTTCCTTAAATTGCAGAATATTCCATTTCTGGTAGGAAAAAAAATTTTTTTAAACTACTTTTGCACAATCTCATATACTATTTATACCTTAGAAAATGAATTTCTCTCAATGATAAAAGAAATCATATCATTCCATTGGAAATTGTACACGCTTTGCCTTACTTAAGCATGCTCATCTGTTTCAGAACTGGTCTTCCTTCTAGCTGATCAACCGTCTATGATGATTACTCTGCCCTGTAGCAAGCTACCAAGCTGCAACGGCTGCATTTGATGTACCCTAAGATGTTTTTCCCCAAAAGTGTATAAGAATTTACAAGAAAATTAGAAATAGTGGGTGATAGAAGGTAAAATGCCTTATCTAAAGTAAGACAGACAAGCTTAATGGTTATACAGAACCCAAGTTTTCATCCTGCAAAATCGGGAGTCATTGAATTCTAGTTTGTCTGACTCTAGGACTCATACATGAAGCATGTAGTGAAGTGGCTTGGAGAATTATGGCCTCAAATAAATAAAATGGAAACCTTTATTTTGCTGATATTGGGAAACAGCTTCTAACTTCCAGTCTGATGGCCCTCTATTGAATAGTTGAAGAATAGTTTAATATTCAATTAAAATGTTAATGTTATAGATAAAGCGAACATGCAACTAAATGGATGTTGACAGCGCTGGAGCAGACTCTTCAATAGTACACAGGAAACTTGAGAACAGAATGGAGGACAGAAACGGACCTACACAATCCAGCCCAGAATGATGCCCAAGAAGACATTAAGAAGCGTAACAACTGCTCAGAGTTGGCAATTAGAGCGGGAGCTCTCTCTCATGGTTGGCCCAGAAAGATTTTACAATGTCCTGAAGATGAAGCTTTTGAAAGCAAACATGTTTTTATTTGTTAGCACCTCCAGATATTTTGTATCAGAGCTCTCCTGTTAGAAAATACTTTCTGATCAAATAATTCAAACTTGATTTGGGTTTTCAATCGAAGACCTTTGTTTTGATCCAATTCCTCATTTATTTCTATGTTTACTTAATCTGAATTCTGGTTCGTGAAATAAATAATGAAAACGGTGAAAACTTTTTTAAAGTAGATTTTGTGCATTGGGTTTGTTTGGGGGAAAATCTGCCATTTTGGAACAAAATGATATCATTTGTAATATCTAAGAGGTTTTACCAATATAAACTCTATGTGGGTTTACAGAAGGTGGGTAGACGGCATACATGTCTGTGTGTGTATGTCTTAAGAAGCGAGTTTTAAATTCACAGAGTGTTTAATGATTTCTAAAGAATTATCTCTGAAGGCATATAAAATATTGAGAAAATATGAAACTATCACTACTATCAGTGTGTGTTGCTGAGTAGGTTATTAACACCTATGAGTCTCTATTTCTTATCCCTAAAATGGGAATAACACCTACCTCATGTCTGTTATTTAGAGGATTAAGTGAATGTAGATGTCTAAGCCAGGCCTGGTGCTTACTGGATGATCAGCCCACTTGGTTTTCTTCCTTACCCCGCTCCCCTACTCAGTCAAAGTCACTGGGGTATTACTGAAAATGGGGAGACATGCAGTAGATAAGGAGTATTGAGAAATCATAGAAGTAATTTGTTTCGTGTATAGGTAAATTTACTGTAACTTAGCAATGTAAATTGTTTTAGAAAACATAACTGCGTGCATTCCCTACCTCTAAAGTAGAAATTAACCAAAGAGGTGTTAGTATCTCCCCTAGTTTTATCTGATGGTTCCCATAATCGGGTAGAACTTTCCATTTCTATGATGCTTGCCTAGAAAGTGAGAATGAGAGAAAATGCAACTCCCCCTGGCTCCCAATCCCCCATGTCAATTAGGGAATTACTCTCAGCACTATCTAAGACAAATGGACTGAACAATCAAGGAGATGACTTTATTCCTGGTATAGTCGTAGGGGGAGCCCTCCAGATCAGAATATTAGAGTGCCTCCGTGGGACAGATTTGCCTTAAGACCTTTACAGAGAAGAGTAGACAAGTTACAGGTAAGTTTGACAGCATAATTGTTTTGCAGTCAGAGGAATCTGTTACTTAGGTGGGTAGAAAACATTTATTTCTGTATCTAGCTAATTTTAGAAGAACAAACAGTTGTAATATTAGCTATTCATTCATGAGATTTAAAAAATGGGAAGTTAGTGAAAGGTGAAATTGTGTCTGGCTTTGTCAGCAGGTTCAAACAAAAGGTGTTTGGCCTTGTCACAGGTACAAAAGGAAGTCATTTGCAAGTCTTTTAGGAGTCCTGAGAAAGAGTGGGCAGTGAATGTTGCCTAAGTGACAAGGGGAAGGGTGATTTCTTTCAGTAAGCTGTTTTGCAGAACATAAAATGGTGGAGGGTTTTAGAAAACAAAAAGTTGATGAAATTCCTTAGGCACAGCTGTTTTCTGGAAGCACAAGGCTCTAGTGAAGTTCAACATTGTCCGTGCTCCCTCCCCTTTGTTCCAGAAAAATTTGATTCATTGTTTAACAATTCAGAAGTAACCATAAATCTCCTGAGTGAGGTGAAACCAGCATGTAATAAATAGGCTGATGACAACTCTCCTTGGCCTGGTGTCTGCAAAAGCAGTGGAAGCAGCTGTCAAAAGATAAAATTACAATAAATTTAGTTTAAAGATCAAATTGACTTTTATTTTCAATTCTAGAATATTCTTTTATTAGCTTAACCTAATAGCTGTAGTTGGAACTCAGTTTGTATAGCAAATATGGATAAGACAGAAGGAGAAAGCATAGTTTTGAAAAGTAAAAGAAAGGAATAATAAATTAGAGGTATCAACGTATAGCTTTAAAACTAAGATTTTTTTCAAGAGTATTATACATAAAAATTAAAATTGGTTCTTCCTTGGTACAATCACAAGCTATAAAAATCTTCAGCCATTAAACTGTATCTTTTGTTCACAATGTTTGCCGATATTAAAAACACAATTAATTAAATTTATTTTTAAAAACAATACACAATATAAACACATTCTGGAAAAAATTACAACAAACATATGCAGAACCTAAAACCTATTTTCTATATAAACAGGAGTGGGGTATAAGAAAGCAATTTTCCTCCCCTCCACGCCTCCCATAACCCCAACATTCTAGACTTTAATTTGTGAAGTTTTGATTTTATCTGAGCAAATACATTAACAATTCACTTTGACCTTAAAGTCTTTTGTGAGGTACAACTATGGTTAAACTATGAGGAATTACTGATTAACATTCATGGGGCTTATCTAACCATTGTGCATGCTTCTAAATGTCAGAACCAGTTATTCATTAGTATTTCACGGATACAATCAAACAAACGAGTAGGGAAGTTAAATAAATTTCAATAATGGTTGTTTAAAAACATACTTCAAAGGTACTTGAGATTAGCACTGGCAAAATTGCTGCAAAACAATCATTGGAACATACTTCAAGGAGCGTGTTTGACGTGTGGCGCCCTGGCTGATTCCATTTTGTACTGGAACTGGTGTGGGTTTTTTTTTTCTTTCCAACTCTTTCACTTACATCTTTTACTTATTGCACACATTATATACTTATATTTGAACAATAGCCATTAATTTGGAAAATAATTTTTCAGTTTCTCTTATGCCGCTGATACTGTGTTGGCTGCTGGAGACTTACAGTTAATGACAGAGACCTGTTTCTGCCCTCAAAGAGCTTCTAGTCTAGAGAAGGACACAGCTACAACACAACACGGGGAAAGGTGATAAAATGGGGAAAGTCCAATACGATTGGGAGGGTCACTGCACAGTGCTGGGAATAGGAGGAGTCAGAAATGATTCCTGGGGAATATAGCAATAGAGTGAAAAGGTAAGGAGTAAGCCATGTAGGGGTGGGAAGAGAGGACAGTCACCAGCCGAGATTTCCATGTGTCCCATATATTCGCAGGTGATAAATGAAATCAGTAAATACTAGATTGTGAGCCCTTTCAGGGAAAGAGCTCTACCTGATTTACCTGTGCTGCCTAGTTCAAGGTTTGGCATTAAATAGATGCAATAAATTCATTTGATAAATGTTTGATCAAAGAAATAAAAGGAAAGATATGGAGAGTTATAATGTGTCCAGGAAGTAGGCACAAAATCTTCTAAGGAATGAGATTTCCTAGCACCCTTGTACAAGTAATCCTAGGAGCTCATGAAAGCGAAGTTGATCAGCAACAGAACAGACAAAGAGACCTTTTTTAAAAAGTAATTCCTTCTTTTTGGACAGGTATAGAGCATGACTCAGGTGTAAGATGTTTCTTGCGCATGGGACATAGGGCAGAAATAGACTAAGATGAGAGTTTGGTACATGAATTAAAGAAAATCTGTGGACAAGATGGAGGAACAAAATAAAAGAGGGAAAGAAGAAAAAGCAATAGATTAAGAAATGAAAACATAAAAGTCTTTGAGTGAGAAGATTGAGGAAAACTGAAAATAAAATGGTGAAGAACAAACTATGAAACAACAGAAAATAAGATCTGAATGTCCATTCCAAGTCACTAGAATGGCTACTGAAAGAGAGGCCTGTCAGAGCTTTTTGGCCCTCTCATCAAGGACCTAAGTTTTCTGACTAGAAAAAATATTTCTTTTATTATGACAGGAACCAAGAATTTCTACAATATCATTAAATCAAACGTTTGTCAGACAAATACATGATAATTTTTGGAAACTATTGCCTGTTTTTTTTCCCCTTCAAAAAGGATTTTTTCCAAATAGGTATTTGTGCCCATTTGTTTAACCACAAGTAAACAGTCAAATTATTTTGCTTGTAATCTCAAACCCAAAAGCTTATTCAGAACTGAAATACGAACCAGAAATAAATTACATGGTAAATCAAACCCCCATTTTGGCATTACTTTTTTAAAAAGTTCCCTTTGCCTGTTCTGTTGCTGATCAACTTAGCTTTCATGAGCTCCTAGGATTACTTGTACACATTTTGAGGCCGGGACACTATGCAAAGTGGTTTACAATTTGTTCTTTACAATGTAAATGAAAACCCTAAGATATTGGCAAGAGAGGAAACCTTTTATTTTTTCTTCCCCCTCAGATGGGTAAAATTCCAAAAGTTTGAAAATCCAGCTGGCTGTTGAAGCTACAGGAAATAGGCCCTCTTATTTGGAGCTGGGGATACTGCAAAATGTCACAACCCTTCTAACGGGAAATTTGACAATATCTAATAAAAATACACATGCAGTTACCTTTTGACCCAACAGCTTCACTACCAGGAAATGATCCCAGAGATACACTAGAAAAACATGAAAATACATAGGCTTAAGTGATTCATTGTTATTTAATTATAATAGATAATAAGGGAAACAACCCAGGTGTTTGATTATAGGACTGGTTGAATAAACGATGGTGCATCACACTGACAGTGGTATGTATCTATAAAAAGAATAATAAACATCGGTAAGAACGGAATTTTCCATACAGTATGGAATTATTGTTGAATTAAAAGGCTTGTAAAATGCAGGAGAAAGTTGTATGATATGTTACTATTTTGCTTAAAAGGGGGGAGTATAAGAATATTTATATATTCTCTCCCATGGTAGATAATAGAATGAAAAGGCATATGTGTATTTATTTAATTATCTAAAGTAAATAGGGTGGAAGAGAGAAGGATAGAAACTAGATTTCTCAGTATATATAACATTTTGTAGGTTTGACTTTGAAATCACCTAGTCTACGTAGTTATAAAACAAACTTATTTAATTTCTAAATATTGAAAGCAATTTAAAATGAATACAATTGTGAATATGTTGATGATCTCACTACACCACTGAAAGCACATATAGTGAGAATAAAATGGAGTCTGTCAGGCTAGGGCAGATGGGACCCAGCTGGTCTGGTAGGTTGGGTCCTGCCTGACCTTCACACACACACACAGTATGTCTATCATTCTCACTGTTTTGTAAATTTAGCTCCCACCCTAACAATGCCTATCTTGAGTAGCCTAGGTAGATTGATTTAGGAGATTAACTTTGGAACTGGAGTGTTGTAATCGATCACTGAGTTATGCTGATTATTATTTGGAATAGGGGTTGATGTGGTCTTTCCTTTGAAATTTTATGTATAAAACAGTAATTTGGGGAATGGAAGAACAGAACAGTCTTGGAGAGGCTACTCTCACCGTTCTCTACAATCCTGGTCTTCTGACAAAGTTTGGTGGACCTGTCGCCCTCTCTACATATCAGCCCACAGTGACAAGCCTCCCGACCCTCTTTGTCTGGTAACACCATGACTTTTAAACACAATTTAACTGTACGTCCCCAGTAAGTCTAAAGATAAAAAAGATTTGCAAAAGAATATTAAACTAAGAAACATATTAGTGACATGGTAGCATTTATATTGTAATTCTGAAGCTAGTGTATGTATTGTGGAAAAGTAAACATTTTTACTAACAGGCATTTTTACCATAAGAAAAAGGAGTTACATGTATAAATTAAGTATTAAGAGTCAGTCTAAGCCATGATATATTATTTATATATACATATAAAGGCTAATGAACTTGAAGACTCATTAGTAAACTGTAAAGTCTATAGAAACAATATAAATGAAGACAAAGAAGACTTAAAAATAAATACCCAGAGCTTAAAAGATCTCTTGGAAAATATATAGCAGTAAAACGTCTAACACATGCGTAACATGTCTGAAGAGGAGAGAATATGGCAGAGGAAAAAATCAATAATATCATGGTAAACATTTTTCCAAATTCCATTCTTCTTTTTTTGGGAGACAGAATCTCACTTTGTCGTCCTCTGTAGAGTGCGGTTAAATCAGAGCTCACAGCAACCTCTTGGGCTGAAGTGATTCTCTTGCCTCAGCCAACCGAGTAGCTGGGACTACAGGCTCCCAAGACAACGCCCAGCTATTTTTAGAGACAGGGTGTCACTCTGGCTCAGGCTGGCCTTGAACCTGTGAGGTCAGGCAATCCACCTGCCTCAGCCTCCCAGAGTGCAGGATTACAGGTGGGAACCACCGACCCCAGCCAAATTCAATTTTTAAAAATAAACTCTAGGCATATCACAAATAAATTACTAAATACACACAATCTCAAAAGGAAACAGGGAAAAAATACAAATTGCACTAGTGAAACAATAATAAAAAATGATCTCCATCCGTTTTGAAGAGACGGGGGAGCTGGAGGCTCATCTGATTCAGGGTCCCTGAACCAAGAAGCGGCAGAGTTTGAAAGGCCGGCAGCGTGGGTGGCGGCAGCGGCCACTGCTGACGTGGGGGTGGGGAGGAGCCGAGCGCCGGGTTGGGACCCGGGTGGGTGAGGATCCGAGGGTCCCCGTCTGTGGCTTCTCTGCTCCATCCTGTTCCAACAGGGAACGTGTCTCGTTTCGGGCTGTCAGCAATAGGAAGGTTGTTGGTTCAGTTTCAAGACCCTGACGGTGGAGATGAAGATTATGAAACAGATTCGGGTCCTCCCACTAAGAAAATTCAATCATCTCCCCGAGAAGCCAAAAATAAGGGGCGATCTGGAAAGCATTCACAAGAAGTGGTGAGGACTCAGAAGAAAAAGAGGTGAAGACCAAGAAGCATGGTTCCCACTCAGCAGAGGACCGTGGAGATGGAAAAGACCATAAAAACGTGCACCGGCAGGGGGCGCCCACAGCAGCGTCTCGGCCCCAGAGACGCAGCTGGACCGCGAGGCAGCAGGAGGAACCGGCGCTCCAGGACCCGGGCGGATGGAGGTTCCTCACCGAGGACTCATGACAGGGACTATGGCAGTTCAAAAAAGAAAAATGAAAAGATGGTTAAGAAGTCAAAGCCTGGGAGAAAAGAAAAGAATATGCCCAAACCCGGGCTAAAGGTTACATTGACACCACGTCCAGGGAAAGGCAGAGGGGAAGGGGGTGGCCCCAGGTTCAGAGGCATCAGGGGAAAAGACCCCTCCTCCCGGAGAAGACGCAGAGCCGCAGGCAAGGCCTCGGAAAAGCGGACCTGTCCAGCCCCCACCCGGGAAGGCTGGGGACGAAGGCTCTGAAGGGGAAGTCCAGTCTGCAGAGGGTAAAAGTGATGGTGGTGTGGGGAGAGATGTTACTTAAAGAAGGAAAAAAGGAAAGAGAAAAAACAGGGAGAAAAAGAAAACCTACTTAAGATGTAACATAGTTTTGACTATGGCGTGACTGATGGGCATTCAGTGCTTTTTTCCATTTGTTAAAAGTAACATTCTCTCTCTCCCCTCCGTTGTACGTTTAAGTTACCTTTTTGTCAGTTGGTCTCTTCTCTCTGCCGTCACCCCTTTTCTAATGAAAGCCATGTCAAATTAATCACTGCATTAACTGCTTTATCTTTTAATTTTATACCACACTTATAAAGCATGAGATTTGAGATCAACACTATGAAAGCTGCTTTTTCCTAAAAGATAGCAAGTTGAATAGTAATCCAAAAATGTAGAAACGTCTTGATGGCGTCTTTCTCTACCTGGACTTTTAAAAACTCAATTGTCATCTAATAAGGGGTTCGCATGTCTACCTACACAAGTATAAATGTCTAAGAAAGTCTCGACTTTAAACTTCCACTGATGAGGCAGGTAGACAATAACAGATGAATTCTGAGTTGTTATTAAAAGTACTTATATTTTTTACCTTGAGAGAAGGGTGGAGAATGGGGTTACCTGACCTTATTTGAAGATGTGAGTTTTCTTTTTTTATTTCCTCATTTGTTATCTCAAAGGGACTTGGAGCCAGTGATCTTTTTATCCTGCAACAGTCCTTAAGGAGCTTAAAAAAAAAAAACATGGAGACCCCAAAGGCAAAAATCACTTTGATTTCATGTTTCTATCTTTGAAGGTTCATGTTTTAAAAATACATAAGTATCCTAGTTTTTAATTTTGTTGATAAAATTTTACAAGGATCTCTTAAAAATAAAACCATCCTAGAATTTAATTGGCAACATCAATCTACACATCGTAGTGGATTTCTTCTCAAACTGGCAGTGTTTAGGTTTTAAGCAAATAAAGTCTCAGTTAATGTGAAGCTCAAAGAAAAAAAAAATTTTCACAGACCTTTCATGAGAAACAATGCAGGCTAGAAGACAATGGAGTTTTATCTTCAAAGTGTTGAAAGAGAAACAGGATGTAGAGCAGTGGTTCTCAACCTTCCTAATGCTGCGGCCCTTTAATACAGTTCCTGTGGGTCGCAACCCACAGATTGAGAACCGCTGATATAGTCAAAGAAAATATACATGAAAAATAAAAGCAAAATGAAGATACATACAGATATAACCCGAGAGAATTTGCCATTAACATACCAGCATTACAAGACAAATTGAATAAAGTTTGCTTTTTTGTTTTTTTTTTTTTGCAGTTTTTGGCTGGGGCTGGGTTTGAACCCACCACCTACAGTATATGGGGCTGGTGCCCTACTCCTTTGAGCCACAGGCACCACCCTGAATAAAGTTCTTTGTGCTGAGAAAACACATCAGAAGGCAACATGTATATGAAAGAAGGATCAAAAGCACAGAAAATGATAAATATACAGTTAATTTTAACTGACTTTTCTCACTGCACTTTTTAAGACAGTTGACTGATTAAAACAAAAATAATAATTGAATTTTGGTAATCATAGCATATTTATAAATAAAATGTATGATAAGAGTAGGAAGGAGGAAATGAATGCAAGTATACTGTTGGCAATACTGTATACATAAAGTGTGAAATACCAGTTCAAATGGACTGTAATAAGTTTAAAATGTTTGTTACAATCCTTAGTGAAACCCTAGTGAATTTTTTCAAAAAAGAGTTTGAGTTAAAATGCCAATAGAAAAGAGAACACACTGCTAAAAATATTCAATAACTCAAGCCAAAAAAAGAAGACAGGAGAAAAAATAAAAAGAAATGAGGCAAATAATAAATGACAAATGGTGTATTGGAGCCCAAATATAGGAATAATTAAATATAAATATGAAATTTAAACAAATAAAAGATTTCATTGAAGCATAGAGATTGTTATGTTGGCTAAAAAGGGCAATGTCAAGTGGCGCCTGTGGCTCAAAGGAGTCAGGAGCAGTCCCCGTATGCCAGAGGTGGCGGGTTCAAACCCAGCCCCGGCCAACCAAAAACCGCAAAAATAAATAAATAGGCAAGGTCAAATTATGTACTATTTGTGGGAAATAGAATGAAAAACACAAATAACCATTATTAGTGCTGGGTACTTCAACATACCTCTCTCAGTAATTGACATAATGAATGACCAACAAATGAATTGAGATATAGAAAGTCTGAACAGCTCTATCAATCAGCTTGACCTAATTGATAAATATTGAACACACTCCCCCAAACTACAAAATGTGCATTATTTCAACTTTGTATAGGGAAAAGTATGCATAAATGTTAAATGCTTATATTAGTAAAGAATAAAGGTCACAATCAATTATGTGAATGTTGGCCTAAAGAAAATTTAAAAAGAGGAACAAATTAAACCCAAAGTAAGCAAAAGTAAGGAACTAGTAACGTAGGAGTAGAAATCAATGAAATAGAAAATAAAAGAACAATAAAGTGAATGAAATCAAAAGTTGATCTTTTGAAAATATCAATATAACTGTAAACTTCCAATCAAACTGGACAAAGAGAGATGGAGAAGGAGGAAGAAATGAAGAGAACAAGAGTGAGAGGCAGAGTGAGCAGAAGAGCTCAAATTAGCGTCAGAAAGGAGAGGGGGGCATCATTACCATCCCTACGGACATTTTTGATTACGTAAGGTATTTCAAATAGCTTTATGTAAATAAATTTTATAACTTGGTTTAAAATGAATAAATTTTTGAAAGATAATAATTCCTTTAAAGAAATAAATTCACAATTATTAGCCATACCCACAAAAAATTCCAGGCTCAGATGACTTCATCAGTGAATTTTATCAATCATTTAAGAAGATAATATCAAATTTCCATGGACTTGTAGAAGTAATGCAAAGAAAAATATGTACAATAAAAAGAAGGAAAGAACACTTTCCAAGTCATATTGTTGGGAAAAAATAACTCTGATAACTAAAACCATATGCAGGCATTACAAAAACTTAGAAAATTAAAGATCAATATTACTTACAAACATAGGCATAAAACTATATTAAAAATATATTTCGAAACCAAATTTATTAATTTATAAAAAGGATAATACATTGTATCTTATTTTGGTTTTAAATCAAGAATCCAAGATTAGTGTTATGTTCAAAAATCAATTAACACATTAACAAATTAAAGGAAAAAAATCATATGATCATTTGAACAGATGCGAACAAAAGTGTTTTTGACAAAATTCAATACCAACTAGTACTTGTTTTAAAACTCACAGAATACTATAAATAGGGAGAATTTTTGTTCAAAGGCATTTGTAAATAAGCAAAAAAAAACAACAACTGGGGGAGTGGAAAAAGAGGGGGTGGGTAGGGAGGAGGAGGACGAATGGGGGATGACAGTGTATGGCACACCCCTTGGAGGTGGGACACCAAATCATGAGAGGACTTTATCTAACATATGCAATCAGTGTAACCCAATTCTTTTTACGCTCAATGAATCTATGAAGAACTTTTATGCTTAACCATGGAAGGATAAACACTCCTCCTTTAGCATTGAAAGCAGGGAAAGGACAGCCACCTTCACCACTGACATAGAATATTACACTTGAGATACTTACCACAGTGTGGGGCAGTCCTCTCTCTGGAGTACTTCTGCAGTGCATCTAGCCTGCTGGCCCAGACAGACTCCTGTCTGCTGAAACTTTGTCCAAGGTACATTCAAAGCATCTGTACCTCACCCACACTGGAATAATGAGACTTCCGGAGGCTGAATGTACAGCCCCACTTGTCTGCTATTAAATGATCCCCAATAAGCCTTTGTTTGTGTTTGTTCTGTATTTTGTTGGTGATGACTTTGCACAGGTACTTACCATACATGTGTACCCAAACATTTTTTAAGTGAAGTTTGTGAAAAGTTATTTCATGTATCATTTTTAGTAAGAAAACACTTAAAATTACCTAACTGCCCAACTGTAGAGTACTGGTGAAATAAATTTGGTACATCCAGTGAATGGGGTATGAGAGAGTCATAATAAAATTTTAAAAATCAGTATGTATTAACATATAATGATCTCCAAGCTATAATGTTAAGTTAAAAAGCAATGCAAAGAAAACATGTGTATAATAAAACAGAAAGGGAGCCAGAAAGATGTGCATTCACTTCTCTAGGCATAACATATCTCTGTAAGGATGCACCGAAAACATTGAATATTAATAAATTCTCCATCAGGGAACTTGTTGGCAGGGTGACAACAATGGAGGGGAGATTTTTTTGTCTTTTACTAGAATTCCCTTCTCTTGCTTTTGAGTGTTAAATCACCTTAATGCATTACAGTAGGAACTCCATAGTTGACCAGCTCCCGACATTGACCATCACCTTCATAGACCGGACATGCACCACATGCATATATCAGTCTAATAGGCCTAGTTATTTATGTTGACCACCTCCATAGGTTGACCAGTTTGTGACAGTCCTTTGGGTGGTCAACTTATAGTATTTAAATTTTAAAAATAAAGGAAAAACTTATCTCTGTGAGTCACGATAATATGTAGTTTCATCTGTATAGTTCTATACCTAGCACACAGTGTGTCTCACGCTGTAATAAATAAAGTAGGCTAAGATGTGATAACAGAATCTAGACAAGGGTGTAGGATAGTGCAGAGAACTATCATCGCAGTGAATGTAATGTGCCAAGTTCCATGACACAGAGAGGCAATTCTGTATACATGAGCCACACTTGAAGTCTCTTACATGAATGGCTGTGCCACACAGATACATCCTGGCGTACTCCCCTTCAGCCCCACCTTTTTCTCCCTACACTCCTGTCCTCCAGCTCAGTGCTGCTGCTGTATAAACACAGCTGTCTGCCATGTGTCCTCCACCTGACCTCATTTTATCTGATGCTTAAAATCCCGTTCCACACAAAGCTAGCAAAGGAGATAAAGCAGGATTTAGAAGGCAATGGATAATACTACATAGGAGAGAGAGACGAACACAGTTCTTATTATAAAACCTGGGACTCTACTAACCAAATGATGTCATAATTTACATGCAAAAATGCACTTATAGTTCCTACCAAGCTGCATATAAGTAAAACACTTTGGAAGGTAACCTGTTTGTAAATTAAGGAAACTCTGTGATTATGCTTCCACAAGAAGGCATGAAGACTTAGAGTCTTAAGAGCAAATAAAATCAAGGACTGATATTTAACAAGGATGCATTGTTTTGTCTTGGAAATAAATTTTCTGTTGAATCTCATTTATGTATTTGTAGTTCTGGTCTGTTTATGGAAATTTCAGAAAAGGGAAAAGAAATGTTAGCGTGGGCTTCGAGGGACAGCAGACAATTCTGAAGAGCTTCAAGTCAGCGACTTCAAGTGGCTTTTTTTTCCTTCCATATCACTGACAAAAAAAAATACGTGAAGCAGATGGTACATCTTGGCTATTTATAGTTTGTGTGGAAACTTGTTAAACACAGTTTGGATCATGATTAAAAAATCTTGCCACCTCTTAACTGAAACATGCCACAGGGTTTTTCTTAGAAGGTGTTGGGAAGGCAGCTGATGATTACAGTCTATACTTCCTCCTTCTACAGATAGAAAGTCTAAAACCACCAATAGCCTTCTGGTTGCAAGTAAATACACACAGAAAATCACAGGTCACTAGGAGATGTTCAAGATAGCCTAGTGATTCTGTTAAAGAAATGGTGTGTCTTGGGTGCCTGATTTATACTATACTATATGATCCCTTACTTTGATGTGTTTTTTTCCTTGAAGTAGTTGTACCAGTCAATGGAGCTGTCCACCAACTGTTTTCTGTTCTTACCATTATGAACACTGGGGAGATTTACACATCCCTGCTCCCTTCTGTTTGGGGGAGGCTGTGTGACTAAGTCTAGCAAATACAATTGTGAATGGAAGTCATGTGTGGCGGCTCTGCGTCTGTACATGTAAGTACCAATGTCAGATCTAAAAAAGTTTTTTATTTTCCTTTGTCACTCTAACCAACAATAATTGAAATAGTGACAGCGCTCTTACAGCTCAGACCCTTGAGTGATGAGAATTAGCAAAGTCTCATCACCAACCTATGGGGGACATGTAGCAGAAGGTAAGAAACAAAGCTGGGTTATTTGAGCTCCTGATATCTTGTAGTTAATTTATCACCGTAGTGTAATCTAGCCTATGCTGAGATTACATGTGGTCATGGTGAAGTCAATATACAATGAATTAGCACCCAGTGACTTGCCAGTGGAAATGGGAGAGAAAAGAAAGATCTATGGCTAAGGAAAGAAATTCTTTTTTCCATATGAGGAAAAACCAAACACACAAACACACACACACCAGAAACAGGTGCTCCAGGGTACACATGTGCAGTGCTACATCTGTCCTATTAGAATGACTCTCTTAATTAAGTTCTCCTGATGGCCAAAACATAGAAAGTATGAGAACTTACATGATGAAAATTGTAAGAGGTAGAGAAAAAAGATAAAGAGGTAAACATTAGGAGGTTGAGTCGGATTTCTACAAGAAAGCAAAATGAAGAAGATAAATTAAGAAACTTTTGGATTAAAAAAATCCACTGAACTCTCTGCAAAAAGGTTGTAACCTACCAACGAACATCCTACAGAGATCTCAGAATACGGCTGAAAACATTCGAAAGGCCTGAAAGAAAAAGGGGTAGGAAGAAAGACAGTCAGGAAGAGGAAATACAATAGAATGGAGAGACAGAAAAAGGGTGGAGGGTGGAGGTAGAGGGGATGCTTCTTGACAAAGCATCAAGAGTCATAATGCATTCTGTATTAAGACAGCACATATTAGACTCTGATTATGTGAATACATGATAGGCCTAAGACATAAAATGACTCAAACATTTATTTCTCACTCAGGTGAAAATTTGAAGTTGCTTATTAAGAGGCAATTTGTTTATATTTAGTAATTTAGGGATGATGGATCTTATATTGGGGATTTCTATTCTCTAAATTATCATTGTCATCTGTATTCAGCTCACAAAATAAGAAGAGGTATGCAGGAAAGCTTTGACCAGGAAAGAAAATATATCACTTGTACTGACATTTCATTAACACTAGGACAATCGTAAGTAAAAGGAATGTTGGAAAATGTAGGGTAGCTGTGTGGCAAGGAATAAGAGAGACAGGATTTTTGGTGACTAGCTCCCAGGGTAGAAGCAAGAAGACCCAGTGAGGACCACAAGCAGTAAAGAAGCCTGATTGTTGGGAGGCATCTGTGGCTCAAAGGAGTAGGGCGCTGGCCCCATATATGAGAGATGGTGGGTTCAAAACCCAGCCCCAGCCAAAAACTGCAAAAAAAAAAAAGAAGCCTGATTCTCTTCAGGATCTAAGGGGGGAAAAATAATGCTTCTGTGCAGGTTTGCAAAAGGACATTAGAAAAGAGTATTGAATGATACAAGCTGAGGATGCTTACTTGGAGCTGAATCATTTTAATATAACTGATTGCAAAAGCATGGCTTCGTATGTGTTACTGTGAGGGCACCGGCTGGCTGATAAAGGTTTTATGGATCTCTTTGTGGGCGTTGTCGGCAATCCTCTCCTGCGAGGAAACGTTTCAGCTGAAAAGAGGACTTAGGTGAGAATCCTGAGACACGTGGATTCTGGTTATCATCGTTGCAACTTTCTCTATCAAATACACCATACTTTGCAGCAAACAGGACATTTGTGCTGACAAAGAACAGAGTGCAGCTCGACAGCTTAACTGAAGATGAACCACAGTTAAATCGAGGGGAAAAAAGACTCAGGGAAAGTCAGACAAGAAAAGCCCATGTTTAGGAGGACTGGAAATTGACAACCCAGTTGGAGCCACTGGAACCTAAGAATGGCTGAGTCAGACCAGCAAATCCCCAGCAGCCCACTTTTATTTCACCATAGTAAACCTCAAGCATGTGCATTTTTGTCTTTTCTGGTTTTACTATGCTCTTTCAAATGTGCAAACAAAAGTAGAAACCAAATTCCACCAAGGACACAAACAGCGGTTTTACAGAGGGATGGAATAACAGCTTCAGTTTGTTTGCAACAACATTTGCTTTAACTGAAATCACTGGGAAGTGGTGAGAATTAGACTGTTAACCAAGTGCGGGCAGGAACCACAGACAGCAAGTTGAAGGCAGAGGACCTGCCAAGGAACCAGAAAAAGGACCCAGGTCTGGAGCCACCCACTGGCGATGAAATAATAAAGCAGATTTTTTGTTTGTGTTTGTTTTTCTTTTAGGGTTACTATATGCCAAACTCTGTGTTAAGGCCTTTACATGTGCTATTTCATATATTCTTCCCAAATAATTTTACACCTATGTTACAGGTTTGAAGACTAAAGTACAGAACATCTTTGGGCCGTAGAGATATTCAGCAATGAGGTATGTGGCACTTTTTTCTGGGGTGAGCCCACAACCTTAATTGTCAGATCTCATGTTTGCATTTGGTCCATTTTTGCCATATGTAATATACATGTGTATTCAAGAATGGTCATAGTAGCACTGCTTGTAACAACCAAAAACTGGACTCAGTCCAAAGAAAGAATACGTGAGTTAACTAATTTTCTCCTCTGCAGGACAACACCCTAGAAAAGCCAACATCGTGACATTCGTAACAGGGACACGTCATGGAACAGTCAGGGCACACGGACTTCCCAGACTCTCCTAGGAAGTACGTCCTGTCCTACCTCCTCATTATAAGATGGTCCCAGGCGCCTGGTTTGAAATGTTCCATGAGTTCATCTGTTCTGTCCAAAGACAGATCAGGAAACAAAGGTAGAGTCTGTTCCACCCCATCCGCACCCTGAACCTAGGGCCTTATGAGAACAGAGCAGACGAGTGATGGTTTCTGCTAACCCACAATTTCAGCACTACCTCTGGACTGCTTTTAAAGAATGATGCACTTCCGAATGAGCTTTAGCAGCAGCCCACTAAAGTTTTACGTCGGTTGCCTTGCTGGGAAAGATAAAATCGTAGGCTTGCAGAGAAGGAACTCTACCTGACTCAAATCAGCTCAACAAGGAGTTTAACTATTCGTGGCTGTTGAAAAACCCACTGTGACAGAAGGTGCCTGGCTCCATGAGGGCATTCTCCCCACCATCTATCTCAGGGTAAGCCTAAAAAAGAGTGAAAAAATTCTAATTTTCCCAATCGATAATGAAAAAGGCTAGCCAGTCTGCCACCAAAGGATTCCTTCTACTTCGTGGCCGTGTCATTCACTGATCTGACTCTTTGTGAAACTCACTGCCCCTGGCCTCATCGTGCTAATTGAAAATGCCATTGCCAGCCTGAGCTTCTTCCCTGAAGGCTGCTCTGCTGGCTCAGTATCAGCGATCAATACAGTGTGCTCTGTAGGAAATCTCTCCTCCAGCTCACACTCCCTTTTTTCACTATTGATTACTGATGGCCGTGTTCTCTGAAGACCAATTGTCTGCAAGGAGCCTAGATTTATTCAAAATATAAGAAAAAAATGGAATTTCTCAGAAAGAAACTTAAGGGCAAGACATATCCATATTTCATGAGAGACTGGAACTAGAGGGAAAAGCTTGGAATTGACTCGATTCTGTTCTTTTTTTTTTTTTAAATACATGTATTTTATTATTCTTCATTACATTATTCCCCGCCCCCCACCCGTCCGTGATAAGACAGAATTGATTTACAGAAAAGAATACAGAAAACACCAAAGCTCCTGGTAGTGGGAGAGATTTCA
>CAUYRH010024294.1:0-13364 GCA_963574655.1 Perodicticus potto | reverse complement strand
TGGTACAGATATCTTTGTTGTAATGTGTTTTTTGGTCTTCTGGGTATATACCAAGTAGAGGAATTATAGGGTCAAATGGCAAGTCTATTTTTAGATCTCTGAGTATTTTCCAAACATCTTTCCAAAATGGATGAACTAGTTCTTAATTTCTTTTGTAACTAATTTGTCTCATGTTTTTTAATGGCCTCTCCATAAAGTTTTCTACAAGGCCAATAACATCAGACAATCAAAGTTCCAATTTTAATCATGGTTTTCTCTTGAGATCTCTCTTCACCATCATCTGTGGAATTTCCTTTGCCTTTCTATTAAGTTTAATTTCTTGTTTCCTTATCTTCCTCTTGTTTTTCTCACATATTTTGGTGAAGGATATCTCCAAACAGCTTTAAAAGATTAAAAAGACACTAAAGTGACATAAGGCATGGAGATAAAAGCTTTTAGTACAGCCATCTTTTAAGTCACTCTGCTCCTATCTGGCCTGGTACCTTTTGTGCTTGGGGCTCCTGTGGTGCTTGGATTTCCCTTTATCCTGCGGATTACCTTCTCATCTCTTCTATGTCTTTCTCCTATTGATGTAGTCCATGTTTCCTATTTAAAAAATTTTTGCCCTCATTTTTGAGTCACATCCTACAGTAGATTCCTAAGGAAGAATACAAGGAAGGTAAATTTTTTAGAGATTTCATGTTTGAAAAAAATGTATTCTTCACTTGCTCTTCATTGATAATTTTGCTAGATAATTTACAGGTTAGAAAACGTTTTCTTTTAGAAATTTGAAAGCATTGGCCATTGTATCCTAATATCCTGTTTGCTTTTAGAAAAGTTTAAAAGCCATTCTTGTTTCTGCTCCTTTGTAGGTGACCTGTTTATTCTTTGGTTGTTTAAAGAATCTTTGTTTGCTACCTAAGGTTTTGAAATTTCATGATGTACTTTGGTTTGGGTCTACTTTCATCCATTGTGCTGAGTACTTAAGGGAGTCTTTTTATGTAGAAATTTGTGTCCTTAAACTCTGAGTTTTCTTGAGTTATTTTATAGTTCCATTTCTTTCCCTTCATTTTCTTCGGTCTTTGGGTCACCTGTCCTACAATTTATTAATCAGATGTTTGAATTCCTGAACCTATCCTCTTAACTTCTTTATCTCACTTGTTTTTTTTCCTCTTTCTTTTTTTGTTTGTTTGATTGGTTGGTTTTTGCAGTCTTTTCTAAGAGGTTTTCTTCATTTCATCATATGTTTCTACTGAGTTTTAAATTTCTGCTGTCCTATTTTTAATTTTAGAAGCTACTTTTTGTTTTCAAAGGATTGTTTGTGTCCTCCTGGTAATCTTCTGGTTCTTTTTAACTATTGTTATATCTTTCCTCTCTAGAGTATTGATTTTTTTTAATGTTTTCTTCTCCCTCTTCAAAGTTACTTTCTTCTAGTTTTTTGGTCTCAGCTCTCTGCCCTGTTACACAGGCTTTGCATTCTTCAAAAGCGTGGTAATCTTGGTTAGCTACCTGTTTTAAGAGTGTAAAGCTGTTCAGATTCTCTGAACAAGTGGTTGGGGCTTATGAACTTTGAGCTTTATGCCCTGGGTAGGCTGTGTTAGGGAATTCCCAGAGTAATATCTTCATTTCTTTTCTCTTATGCTAGCAAAGACCTGGCTTCCAATAAGTATTCTCAGAACCAAGTAGAGGGAAAGATTAGAAATTGGAAGAGTGGAGTAGTCTCATACCGAATAGTCACTTAAACCCCATGTTTTCAGCACAATGCTCAAATCTTCATCTGTGTCCCTCAGTCCAGAGCCTCTCTATTTGGTTTTACCATGTTTGGAGACTTTCTTAATCAGAAGTGATTTGCCTCCCAAGGACAATGTCTGGAGATATTTTTGATTGCCATTAAGGGAAAGAAGTGGAGATTTGTTGCTGGCACCAAGCAGCTAGAGGGCTGGGATACTGCAGTAAGCATCTTACAATGCACAAGACAGCCCTCCACCACAAAGAATTACTGGCCTAAAAAGTTAATAGGGCTGGGCGGCACCTGTGGCTCAAAGGAGTAGGGCGCCTGCCCCATATACCAGAGGTGACGGGATCACACCCAGCCCCGGCCAAAAAAAACTGCAAAAAAGTTAATAGGGCTGAAGTTGAGGAGTCCTGATCTAAAGTATAATCTTTCTGACTAATGACAGAGGTGAGACAGTCACCCAGCAGTTTGTAGTAGAGAAGGGAAGGGCTAAGCTATTTTCAAATAGCTTTCAACCACTCCTCCATCTTAGCCACCTCTATCTCACCCCTACCTTTGCTCCCACTCCTACAGACACCTGAATCTTTTCAGACTTTACAACAAGGTTAGTTTGGTTCTTCACTTTCCTGTTAACCAGTTTAGAACTCAGTGTTCTCAGGGTGACTAAGTTAGTTATCCCCTGTCCATGTGTGTTCTCAGCTTTTAAATGTGTATTACTTCTGCCTCCTTTCCCATTCCTCCCATCCACTTGCAATTTTTTTTTTTTTTGCAGTTTTTGGCCAGGGCTGGGTTTGAACCCGCCACCTCCAGTATATGGGGCCAGTGCCCTACTCCTTTGAGCCACAGGTGCCACCCCCACTTGCAAATTTTAAAAGGGTTTTAGGGGGGAAAAATTAGCTATCTCTGTTCAGTCTGACATGAAACACATGCTGAAGCTGAAATGGTTGGTGCTGACACAGCAGTGACGATAAATGAATGGAGTGGAATAAAGACTCCAGAAACTCGGCTTGGCGCCTGTGGCTCAACGGGCTAAGGCACCAGCCACGTACTCCTGAGCTGGCGAGTTCGAATCCAGCCTGGGCCCGCCAAACAACAATGACGGCTGCAACCAAAAAATGGCCGGGCATTGTGGCGGGCACCTGTAGTCCCAGCTACTTGGGAGACGGAGGCAGGAGACTCGCTTGAGCCCAGAAATTGGAAGTTGCTGTGAGCTGTGATGCTACGGCACTCTACCAAGGGTGACAGCTTGAGGCTCTGTTTCAAAAAAAAAAAGACTTCAGAAACTGAACCAATACATGAGAATCACCAATACTTGATGGTTGATCAATCGTCCATCTGTTAAAAAAAATTCTTCTTTGCTTTCTCTTGCCCTATATTTAAAACTTGATTCTAGTTGGAATAAAGATGTAAATGTATAAGTAAAACAAAGACATAGGAGAATACATTTATAATCTAATGTCAAAGACCTCCTTAAGCAAATAGAAATATGAGTTAAAGAGCAACCAACTAATTATGTAAAAATTTTAAACTTTTGTGTGACAGAGGACGCATGAGCTTCAAAAACAAAACTGGATGAGGAAAATACTTGCCACATATGTAGTTGGTTATTATCTCTTTTATAGAAAGATCTGCACACATCAGAATGTGATTTTTTTAAAAACTTCTTAATGAACTGTAAGTGGCTAAAAGGCACTTGGGAAAAAAAAATATTCTACTGTCCTCACCACTGCTCAGGAAAATGCAAACTGAAGCAGAAACAAGAATGCTGTATACATCAGAGGTTCTTAATGTGTAGTCCCTACACCAATAGCTTCAGCGTTACCTGGGGACTTGTTAGGAAAAAAAGATTCTAACAAATTCTCAGATGACATTCTAGACCTGAATCACAGAATGAAGGTTGGTGATGGGGCCCAGCAATCTGTTTGAACAAGTCCTCTGGGTGATTCTGATCATTACTCAGGTTTGAGAGCATTGCTGTAGCCAGGAGAAGGGAGGCACCACATTCCACATCATGGGTGACTCTCGGAGTGCGGAGGGGAAAAAGCCAGACGTGAAATGATGCACTGTAGGATTCCAATTATAATGAAGATCAAAAAACGGCAAAACTCATGTAGGATGGATGACAGAAGTCAGGAGACCGACTTAGAGGAACAGAGGAACTAGAAGTGGCGTCTTGTTCTTTTCTTCATTTGGGGGCTGGTTGTGCAGGTTCGCTCAGGGGGTGAGAATTCCCTCGACTGTTCACTTAGGATTTGTACACAGTGAAAGGTAAAACATGGGTTCCCTTTTTTTGTAAATCAAGTTTTTAATCATTTAACATATGGGAGTTTAGTCTGGTGAGGGTGGAAGCAAAAAGCACACATAACTGATGAGAAGGTAAATTAGTACAAGGTTTTCGCACAGCAATTTGGCAGTACCTCCAAAGCTTAAAATACTTATTCTAGAAATTCCACTTCTGGAATCTATCCTGGAACTCAGGTATGCAGGAGTCTATGTTATAAGAATGTTTGGACATTTTTGTACACACATAAGACAACATAAATTTCCATCAACAGGGGACTAGTTACATGAATTATGGAAAACTAAACAACTGTTAGAATTGGCAAAAATCTGTCTGGAATAGCATAGAAGGATACCCTCCATGGCTTACTGACTAAAGGAAGCAAGTTACAGGCACTCTGTGTACAGAGTGATCCATATTTATAAGGGAGAGAGAAAAGGATGTGCAGGTAGTGGTTATAAATGCAAGGAAAGAGGTCAGGAAGGGTAAATACAAAATTGCTTATGTTGGTTTTTCTCGAATTTATGACTGCCGAATAGGAGTGGGGGTTGTTGTTTATATGCTTCTATGTTAATCTTTAACTTATATGTATCACTTTTGAATTTTTTTTAAAGTTTTAGCATTGCCAAACAAAAAAATCTTAGCCTAAAAAATCACTTATTAGGAGAAAAAAATAAACAGTTCTTTTGTAGTCTAAGCAAATAAAGATTTAGGGTTTGTCTTAGAGACACATACACACACAAAGCAGGAGATGAATAACATTTTTGAAGAGTGATTTTTATCAGCATTGGTTATAATGGGAGCTAAAAGGTTTGCTTCTAGGTATATTTCAGTTACCTAGGAAATTTGCTTGGGCAGAACAATACTTTTCTTGACAGAGACATTCTTTTTACTGTGTTTGCTGGTGAGGTCACGGGTCAAGTATTCCTGCTCTTTGAGAGATGGCTCAGTTAACAATATTGTCCCTTTGTGTAAAAGATGACCACTGCTAGCAAATTAGACAATGCAGCTCTGGATAGTAGGCTTCTCCTGCTTTAATAATGGAAACCATTTTTGCATTCAGAGCCAAGAGCTGTTAGTTGAGCCTGTTTAACTGGACACACGCTTGTGCTGGAAACTCTTAACGCCCTTGTGAATCCTGTGAAGAGACACCATAAGCACATCAGCAGGGCCTCCTCACTCACTTTGTGTCTCCTGTATGAACCAGCAGCAATGGGCAGTTCTGACCCTCTCATTTGAATCAAGAAGCCCAAAATGTTTCAGCGCTGCCATGCCGGATTCTGTCCATAACCAGCTTACTGATCCAATAGAATGTCCGAAGTACACATATTGATTACAGGTCAGGATGAATTTTGGTCCAAATACCCCATTAGTGCGAGCCTTAGTGCTTTCTGGAATGGTATCTTCAGATTTTGTACATTTTCAGTGTGGATACATTTTGTGACCAGAGATAGAAGCACAAAAACACATAGTATGTGAATGCCAAAGAAAAGATGCTTATACAGTACCAAGCGGATGAAAGAACATCAAAATTCAACCCTAAAGGATGGAAGAGTAGAAATGGCAATGTTTAGATTGCAGGGGTTTCCAACCTCTTTTTCTCTGACACACATTGGAAGAATAAGAGTTATCTTGGCCACATATTAAATACACAAACACTAAGGAAAGCTGATTAGCAAAAAAAGAGATGTGTGCATCCTTTTCATGATAGATCTAACAGCACAGATAAGCAAAAAATAAGGCCTCATGAAATTAGCAAGCAGCCCACAGGCCTCAGGTTGGACACCCCTGGTTCAGCGTCTGTCTTTTATTGTTATCCAGACAATAACAAGAAAGTGGCTGCTCTCAGCAAGCAATTTAGAATGTTCCTGGGAAATCTGGGTGTTTAATGATAATTCACAAGAAGGCCTTCTTCTTTTTTTCTTTTTTTTAATTTCAAGTTAATATGAGGGTACATCTGATTACATTGTTTGTGTTTGTGTTTGTTTGAGTTGTAGTTGTGACCTTCACAGGTCAGGAAGTGTGCCACCTACCTGTACATTGCACCTATTAGGTAGCCCTTACTGAACCCTTCCTTTCTTGAATTTATTTATTATTATTATTTTTTTAATCATAACTTTGTACATTGATGCATTTATGGGGTTCAGGGTACTGCTTCAATATACAATGTGAAATGCTTACATTGAACTAACACATCCATCACAATTATACTCATTTCTTAATAGTTTTGAAAAGTACCATTGCGTCATGCACATTAGGTGAGGTCCCCCAAATATCCTGTCTGCTCCCATATCCCCCCTCCCCTCTCCTCTCTTTCCTTATCCCTTCTCCTTTCTGGACTATAGTTATTTTGCCATTCGTATGAGTGTGTTGGTGATTATATATTGATTTCATAGTAGTATTGAGTATATTGTATACTTTTTACCCCATTCTTGAGATACTTTACTAAGAAGAATATGTTTCAACTCCATCCAGATAAACATAAAAGATGTGACGTCTCCATCTTTTTATGGCTGCATAGTATTCCATGGTGTATATATACCACAATTTGTTAATCCATTCATGGGTCGATGGGTACTTGGGCTGTTTCCATGTCGTGGCTATTATGAATTGGGCTGCAATAAACATTCTGGTGCAAATGTCTTTGTTGTAAAATAATTTTTTGATCATCTTTGTTGTAAAATAATTCCAGTAGAGGAACTGCAGGATTGAACGGTAGGTCTACTTTTAGTTCCTTAAGTGTTCTTCAAACTTCTTTCCAAAAAGGTCATATTAGCTTGCATGCCCACCAGCAGTGTGGAAGCATTCCCTTCTCTCTGCATCCACAGCAACATCTGTAGCTTTGGGATTTTGTAATGTGGGCTAATCTTACTGAAGGTAGATGATATCTCAAAGTGGTTTTGATTTGCATTTCTCTGATGATTAAGGATGATGAGCATTTTTTCATGTGTATATAGGCCATTTGCCTATCTTCGTCAGTGAAGTTTCTGTTCAAGTTTCTTCCCCTCATAGAAATGGTGTTATTTGTTCTTTTCTTATTGGTTAGTTTGAGTTCTCTGTAGATTCTAGTTATCGACTTTTGTCGGAAGCATAACCTGCAACCTTCTCCCATTCTGAAGGTTGTCTGTTTGCTTTACTTACTACTGTGCTCTTGGCTGTGCAAAAGCTTTTTAGTTTGATCAGATCCCAGTCATGAATTTTTGGTGTTGCTTCAGTTGCCCCGGGAGTCCTCCTCATAAAATATTCTCCCAGGCCAATTTCTTCAAATATTTTCCCTGCACTCTCTTCTAGTATTTTTGTAGTTTCGTGTCTTAAGTTTAAATCTTGTATCCAGTGAGAATCGATTTTTAATGGTGAAAGGTGTGGGTCCAGTTTCAGTCTTCTACAGGTTGCCAGCCAGTTCACCCAACTCCATTTGTTAAATAGAGAGTCTTTCCTCCACTGAATATTTTTGATAGGCTTGTTGAAAAACAAATGACAATGAGTAGCAGGGTTCAACTCTTGGTTCTCTATTCTGTTCCATAAATCTACCACTCTTTGTCCCAGTACCATGCTGTTTTGATCACTATAGATTTATAATATAGCCTGAAGTCTGATAACATGATACCTCCTGATTTGTTCTTATTTCTGAGTAATGTATTTGCTATTCGAGGTTTTTTCTGATTCCATCTAAAACGAAGTACTATTTTTTCAAGTTCTTTAAAGTATGACAGTGGTGTTTTAATAGGGATTGCATTAAATCTATAGATTGTTTTGTGTAGTATGGACATTTTAACAATGTTAATTCTTCCCAGCCATGAGCATGGTATGTTTTTCCATTTGTTAACATCTTCAACTATTTCTTTTCTCAGAGTTTCATAGTTCTCTTTATAGAGATCTTTCATGTCCTTTGTTAGGTAAATTCCCAGATATTTCATCTCCTTGGGCACTATTGTAAAAGGAATAGAGTCCTCGATTGATTTTT
Source organism: Perodicticus potto (assembly GCA_963574655.1). NCBI lineage: Eukaryota > Metazoa > Chordata > Mammalia > Primates > Lorisidae > Perodicticus > Perodicticus potto. The sequence goes on along the minus strand of CAUYRH010024294.1, from coordinate 5,405 downwards.
CAGCTTGACTATTATTGGCATATATAAAAGCTACTGACTTGTAAGTATTGATTTTGTATGCTGAGATGCTATTGTATTCCTTGATCACTTCTAAGAGTTTTGAAGTTGAGTACCTGGAATTTTCCAGGTGTAGGATCATATCATCAGCGAAGAGTGAGAGTTTGATCTCCTCTGACCCTATTTAGATACCCTTGATCGCCTTCTCTTGCCTAATTGCAATGGCTAAGACTTCCATTACCATGTTGAATAGCAGCAGAGACAGTGGGTATCCTTGCCTTGTTCCTGATCTGAGTGGAAATGTTTTCAATTTTATACTATTTAATATGATGTTGGCTGTGGGTTTGCTGTAGATGGCTTCTATTAGTTTAAGAAATGTCCCTTCTCTGCCTATTTTCTTAAGTGTTCTGATTATGAAAGGATGCTGGATATTATCAAAGGCTTTTTTTGAGGCAATTGAGAGAATCATATGGTCTTTGTTTTTTATTTTTTATTTTTATCTTTTGCAGTTTTTGGCCAGAGCTTGGTTTGAACCTACCACCTCCGGCATATGGGGCTGGTGCCCTACTCCTTTGAGCCACAGGCGCCGCCCTTGTTTTTTATTTTATTGATGTGTATTATATTTATAGATTTGCGTATGTTGAACCAACCCTGTAACCCTTGAATAAAACCAGCTTGATCATAGTATATACTTTTTTTGATGTGTTGTTGAGTACTGTTTGCTAAGATCTTATTGAATATTTTTGCATCGGTATTCATTTCATTAGTGATATTGGTCTATAATTTTCTTTCTTTGTTGGATCCTTTCCTGGTTTTGGTATCAGGGTGATATTCTTCATAGAACGTGTTGGGAAATATTCCTTCTTTTTCTATGCTTTGGAAAACTGTATAATATAGGTACTAGTTCCTCTTGAAAGGTTTGATAGAATTTGGATGTGAAGCCATCTGGTCTTGGACTTTTCTTTTTGGGGAGATTTTGTATTGTTGATGCTATTTCAGTGATTGACATAGGTCTATTCAAGATTTCTAATTCTTTCTGGTTGAGTCTAGGAAGGTGGTGTGCTTCCAGGTATTGGTCCATTTCCTTCAGATTTTCATATTTCTGGGAATAGAGGTCTTTGTAGTAATCATTGAGGATTTTTTGAATTTCTGAAGTGTCTGTTGTTATTTCTCCTTTATCATTTCCGATAGGTGATATTAAAGATTTTTCTTTTCTATTTCTGGTTAGGTGAGCCAAAGGTTTATCAATTTTGTTAATCTTTTCAAAAAACCCACTTTATGTTTCATTGATCTTCTGAATGATTCTTTTGTTTTCAATTTTATTTAATTCTGCCCTTATTTTGGTTATTTCTTTTCTTCTGCTGTGTTTGGGGTTGGAATGATCTTCCTTTTCCAGTTGCTTGAGATGATCCATTAAGTTGTTGGCTTCCTCTCTTTCTGTTTCTTGATGAAGGCTTCCAATGGTATAAATTTCCCTCTTAGGACTGCCTTTGCAGTATCCGACAGGTATTGATAATTTGTGTCTTCATTATCATTTTGTTCCAAAACTTCAGTAATTTCTTTCTTAATCTTGTCTTTCACCCAGCTATCATTCAGCCTAAGATTATTTAGTTTCCATGACTTTGTTTGAGTATGAGGATTCCTGTTGCTGTTGAGTTCAACTTTTGTTCCATGGTAGTCTGAGAAGAGACAAGAAATAATTTCTATACTTTTAAATTTGCTGAGGTTAGACTTGTGTCCTAGGATATGATCTATTTTGGAGCATGACCCATAGGCTGATGACAGGAATGTATATTCAGTTTTATTAGGGTGAAATGTTCTGTCGAGGTCTGTAAAGTCCATTTGTTCTAGGGTCAGGTTTAAGTCTAATATTTCTTTGTTTAGTTTCTTCTTGGAGGATCTATCCAAAACTGGGGTGTTAAAATCTCCAACTATTATAGTGTAGGAAGATATCAAGATATGTTCATATCCATTAAGGTCTGCTTTATGAATTGAGGAGCATTCTGGTAGGGTGCATAAATGTTCATTATTGAAATCTCTTCATGTTGGGTGTTTCCCTTGACAAATATATATGACCTTCCTTATCTTTCTTTATCTTTGTAGGTTTAAAGACAATTGTATCTGCTACTAAAGTTGCAACCCCTGCTTTCTTCTGGTTTCCATTTGCCTGTATTATACAACTCCATCCCTTGACCCTAAGTCTATTTTTATCCTTTAAGGTAAGGTGAGATTCTTATATATAGCAGATATCTGGTCTGAGTTTATGTATCCAGTCAGACAGCCTGTGCCTCTTTAGAGGACAATTTAAACCATTCACATTAATTGAGAGAATTGATAAGCCTGGTTGTGTTTGGGGTGTCATGATTTTTGGATGTCCAGTGGACATTTTTAAACCTTTCACACTGTGGAAATTGGGTTTTGTTCAAAAATTTCTGGGTGAGTTTACTTTGGAGGTAGAGCATTGCACTGGTTGTTGTGGAGGATGGGTTTGAGAATATCCTGGAGAGCTGGTTTAGTTATGGCAATTTTTTTCAATGTTTGTATGTCATTAAAGTATTTGATTTCTCCATCACAGATGACACTTAGTTTAGCTGGATACAGGATCCCGGGCTGGAAGTTGTTTTGTTTTAGGAGACTGAAGGTTGATGACCATCTTCTTTGGCTTGAAAAACATTTTGGCTGAGAAATCTGCAATCATTCTGATATTCTCCCTTTGTGGGTGATGCTTTTCTTACATTTGGCTGCTTGCAGAATTTTCTCCTTTGTCTTAACTTTGGCAAACTTAATCACAATGTGTCTAGGAGATGCTTTATTTGGATTGAGTCTTGCTGGGGTTCTGAAACTGTCTGGCTATCTGAAGTTCTGTATCTCTTGCAATGCTTGGGAAGTTCTCCTCCAAAATTTCTTAGAGTAGAGCATCTGTACTTTAGGGCCATCCTTTTCTCCTTCAGGAATTCCTATAAGACAAATGTTTGCTCTTTTGGAATGATCCCATGACTCTCAGGGAATGATCAGTTTTTGCTCTCCATGTGTCTGCCTCTTTGAGTGTTTGGGAATGTTCAAAAGCTTTGTCTTCAGTTTCATAGATCCTTTCTTCTGCCTGGTCAACTCTATTACTGAGGGATTCTACTGTATTTTGGAGTTCCTAAACTAATTTTTTCATTTCCTTGAGCTCTGCTATCTCTTTTCTCATTATGTCCATATCTTTGATGACTTGGGCTTTGAATTCATTAATTTATTGAGACAACTTTAGAACTACTCTTTGGAATTCAATTTCTATCTTTTCTTCCATTCTATTTATCTTATTTGCAATCCATATTCTGAATTCAACTTCTGACATTGCTGCCATTTGTCTGTTCACGGCCTCTTCAGCTATATCTCCTTTGTCATTTCTTGAGGGGGTGGTGGATCTACTCTGGTTATTCATGTTGCCAGAGTTATTTCTGTTGGGTTCGCAACATGTTTATTTTCTACCATTTGGTTATTAGAACCGGTAGGGTGAGATTGAATTGGGGTTCCCAGGTAGTAGAGATGGCCCCTTACCAAAGCACTAGGCTTTGTAATTGTGATTTATCTCCTACAACCTTTACAACCTTACAAAGGCCCCTTTCAGAGTTTTGGTGGAGACTCTGAGGATACTTGGTGAGATAGTGCAAGCTAGCTCTGTTTCAATATCTGCCAACCTCTACCCTATCCTAAGTAGCCACAGTATTAGGTTTAAACTCAACTGTGAAGAGATACAAACAGCTGCAATGCCCAGCCCCCACCCTTCAGTTCTTTCTGCTACAGAATTTTGAAGATCAACCTCAGTATGTCCTGGAGGAGACAGCCCAGGCACAGGCTCTAATTTCATTGTCTCAGGCAGTTGCAGGCTCTACTGAACAGAGAGGGGTTCAGGGGTCTCCAACAGCACAATTAGAGCCAGGGATTCACACTCCTGCCCACCAGACTCAGTCCACACTGTTATTTGCTTCTCTGCTCACATGCCCCCGCCCACCAGTCTCAGTCCATATCCAGCTAGCCTCTGTTTACCAGACCAGTTGCAGTCAGGGGGCCATGCCCCCACCTGCCAGTCTCAGTCAACTGCCTGACAAGCCTCTGTAAGCAGGCTTTGTTAGAGTCAGGGCACCACACCCTGCTCGCAGGTCTCAGTCCTCACCAGCCTCCTGGAGACAGGGGACCACGCCCTAGCCCTCAGGTCTTGGTTCATACCCAGCAAGCCACTGCTCAAGTGTTCTGTTGGAATCAGGGACCACGCCCTTGCTCTCAGGTCTCAGTCCACGCCTAGCAAGCCTCTGCTCACAGGCCCAGCAGGGGCTGCAGAACAGCCCTGTCTGCCGAACTCAGTCCACACGGGGCAACCACTCTCCCCCTGTGGGAGAGTGTCTTGCTCCTTCCTCCTTGTCCCTAGAAGGTACTAGAATGTTAGTACATGCCTTGCTCCTACCTTCCTTTCTCCAGGACTCAAGATGCCTCAAGATGTCAGAGCCAGGGGGTTCTGCACCCCATCCTGCCAGACACAGCCCTCACCAAGGGTCAGCACCACCACTGGCTGGGCATAGTCATAACCAGGGGACTGTTCCTCCTCCTGCTGAGTGTCCCTTTCTTCCCACACCCTCTTTCTTCCCTGTGAGTCACAAATTCCGTCCTGATGGTTGGCGGTCCACACTATGTCCACATCTCTCAGGACAAGACCAAACACTTTGTGCTCTGCAGGGGGCAGAACTTCAGACTGCCATGTGAGGGGAAAGGGTGGACTGGGAGTTTGGACTTGTGGGAGAAAATATCTGTTCAATTTTATGCCTGGCAGGGTAATGTCTAGGTTCATAAGTTGGACCTTCCAGGAGAAAGAGACCTGGAGTTTAGCGGCTCTCTCCAGCAAGGTAAAATGAGAGATCTTTTGTTCCGTGCTCCTTGGCAGATAGCCTGCGGCAGGCCTCCTGCTTGGGGGAGGGGTCTCCTGTCCTCCAGTCGATAGGCTTTGTACATGAAATTTGTTTTCTTGAATGCTCTTTCTTGGAGTTACAGCTTACCAAACTTCTTTCTTGGCTCAGCTCCCCACCTTTGGTTTCAGAGTCCGATTCCATTCAGTTTTTCTTCCTCTGTTCAGGAGCCTCTGCTGAGGGTTGCTACCAGTCGGACATCTTCCCAGAATTACTCCTTTTCTTGAATTTAATTCACTTTTTCTCTCATGTGAATGCATGGTTAATTTGCCAGTTTAAACTTAGTATTGAGTACATGTGATGCTTGTTTGTCCATTCTTGTGATAATTTACTTAGGAGAGTGTTCTCTGAATCCATCCAAGGTGTAACAAAAGACACAAAATCTCTGTCTTCATTCTTAAAGAAGGGCCTGAAGTCTTCTCCCTTCAGGTCCACTTCTTCTCATCCCTATCTGGAGGTTCTGGC
>CAUYRH010024292.1:0-11955 GCA_963574655.1 Perodicticus potto | reverse complement strand
GTAAATCTATAAATGTAATTCAGCACATAAACAAATTAAAAAATAAACACCATCATTCTCTCAATTAATGCAGAAAAAGCTTTTGACAATATCCAGCATCCTTTTATGATCAGAACACTTAAGAAAATGGGTATAGAAGGGACATTTCTTAAACTAATAGAGGCCATATAAAGCAAACCCACAGCCAATAACCTATTGAATGGAGTTAAATTGAAATTATTTCCACTTAGATCAGGAACCAGGCAAGGTTGCCCATTATCTCCACTGCTCTTTAACATTGTAATGGAAGTTCTAGCCATTGCAATCAGGAGGAAAAGTTGATCAAGTGTATCCATATAGGGTCAGAAGAGATCAAACTTTCACTCTTCGCAGATGATATGATTGTATATCTGGAAAAAACCAGGGATTCTACTGCAAAACTTTAAGAAGTGATCAAGGAATACAGCAATGTCTCCGGCTAGAAAATCAATACTCATAAATTGGTAGCCTTTATATATACCAACAATAGCCAAGCTGAAAAAAGAGTCAAGGAATCTATTCCTTTCCCAGTAGTGCCAAAGAAGATGAAATATTTGGGAGTTTACCTAACAAAGGATGTGAAAGATCTCTATAAAGAGAGCTATGAAACTCTAAGAAAAGAAATAGCTGAAAATGTTAACAAATGGAAAACCATATCATGCTCATGGCTGTGAATAATCAACATTGTTAAAAGGTCTATACTGCCCAAAGCAATATATAATTTTAATGCAATTCCTATCAAAGCTCTATTGTCATATTTTAAAGATCTTGAAAAAATAATACTTCATTTTATATGGAATCAGAAAAAACCTCAAATAGCCATGATTTTACTCAGAAATAAACACAAAGCAGGAGGAATCATGCTACCAGACCTGACACTGTACTATAAATTGATAGTGATCAAAACAGCATGGGACTGGTACAGAAACATTGAGGTAGATGTTTGGAACAGAATAGAGAACCAAGAGATGAACCCAGCTAATAACCATTATTTGATCTTTGACAAGCCAATTAAAAATATTCAGTGGGGAAAAGACTCTGTATTTAACAAATGGTGCTGGGTGAACTGGCTAGTGACCTGTAGAAGACTGAAACTGGACCCACACCTTTGATCATTAACTAAGATAGACTCTCCATGTATTAAAGATTTAAACTTAAGACATGAGACTATAAAAATTCTAGAAGAAAGTTCAGGGAAAAGTCTTGATGGAACCGCTTAATATTTTATGAGGAGGACTCCCCAGGCAATTGAAGCCGTATCAAAAATGCACTACTGGGACCTGATCATAGTAAAAAGCTAAAGCACAGCCAAGAATATAGTAAGTATAGTGAGCAGACAGCCCTCAGAATGGGAGAAAATATTTGCAGGTTATGCCTCCAACAAAGGTTTAATAACCAGAATCCACAGAGAACTCAAACGCATTAGCAAGAAAAGGACATGTGATCCCATCTCAGGGTGGGCAAAGGACTTGAAGAGAAACTTATCTAAAGAAGACAGGGGCATGTCCTACAGACACATGAAAAAATGCTTGCCATCCTTAATCATCAGAGAAATGTAAATCAAAACTAGTTTGAGGTATCACCTAACTTCAGTAATATTAGTTCACACAACAAAATCCCAAAACCAGAGATGTTGGCGTAGGTGTGGAGAAAAGGGAACACTTCTACATTGCTGGTGGGAATGCTCACTAATATGTTCCTTTTGGAAGGATGTTTGGAGAATACTTAGAGATCTAAAAATAGACCTGCCATTCGATCCTATAACTCTTTTATTAGGTATATACCCTGAAGACCAAAACTCACATTATAACAAAGACATTTGAACCAGAATGTTCATTGCAGCCAAATTCATAATTGCTACGTTAGGAAGAAGCCCAAGTGCCCATCGACCCACAAATGGATTAATAAATTGTGGTACATGTATACCATGGAATATTATGCAGCCTTAAAGAAAGATGGAGACTTTTACCTCTTTCATGTTTACATGGATGGAGCTGGAAAATATTCTTCTTAGCAAAGTATCTCAAGAATGGAAGAAAATGTATCCAATGTACTCAGCCCTACTATGAAGCTAATTTATAGCTTTCATATGAAAGTTATAACCCAACTTTAGCACAAGAATATGGGTAAAGGGGCAATGGAGGGGAGGGGAAGGACAACACTGGGTTGAAGGGAGGGTAATTGGTGGGACCACAATTATAGTGCATCTTAGAAGGGTACAGGTGAAACTTACTAAATGCAGAATACAAATGTCTTCATACAATAATGAAGAAAATGCCATGAAGCCCCCATGTGAAACAGTTTGATGAAAATATTCCAGATTGTATATGAAACCAGCACATTATACCCCTTGATTGCACTAATGTACACAGCTATGATTTAAAAAAAAATCTCTAAAAAAATTTAAAATGAAATAGCAGCATCATACCTTATAGACTTGGAAAAATGATTCTTCATTTTTTATGGAACCAGAAGAAAACTCGTATAGTTAAGGAAATTCTTAGTAATAAAAACAAATCATGATGCATCAGCCTACCAGACTGTAGGCTGTACTACAAGGCCATAGTGACCAAACACCATGGTATTGGCACAAAAGTGGAGACATAGATATCTGGAACTGAATAGAAAACCATGAGTTGAAACTCGCTTCTTATAGCCACCTAAACTTTTATAAACCAAACAAGAACATACACTGGGGAAAAGAATCCCTATTCAATAAATGATGCTTGAAGAACTGGATATCACAAGTAAAGGACTGAAACTGGACCTGCACCCTTCTCCACTTACAAAAATTGATTCCAGATAGATAAAAGACCTAAACATAAGGCATGAAATGGTAAAAATCTGCAAAGAAAGCAGGGACAAAACATTGAAGATATTGGCCAGGGGAAAGACTTTATGAAGAAGAATTCCATGGCAATTGCAACAACAACAAATATAAACAAATAGGACTTAATTAAACTGAAAAGCTTCTGTACAGCTAAGAGAGACAACAACCAAAGCAATTGGACAACCTACACAATGGCAAAGGATATTTGCATATTATGAATCAGACAAAACTTTGATAACTAGGATCTTTGAGAGAACTCAAAGTAATCAGTATAAAAAAGCCAACAATCCCTGTTATCACTGGGCAAGAAAGATGAACAGAACCTTCTCTAAACAAGATAGATGAATGGATAACAAACATTAAAAAATGCTCATTGACCCTAATTATTAGAGAAATGCAAATCAAAATGACCCTGAGATATAACCTAATCCCAGTGAGAATGGGCCACATCAAAAATGTCAAAACTGCAGTTGCTGGCATGGATGTGGAGAGAAGGGCATCTTTTACACTGCTAGTGGAACTGCAAACTAATACAACCTTTTTGGAAGCAAGTATGGTGAACCCTCAAAGAACTCTAACTAGATCTCCCATTTGATCCCGCAATCCCATTGCTAGCCATCTACCCAGGGGAAAAAAATCTTTTTACCATAAGGACACTTGCACTAGACTGTTTATTGCAGATCCATTTATAATCACCAAAATGCACACCAACCCTGGAATGGATTAACAAGGTGTGGTATATGTATACCAAGGAATACTTTTCAGCCATTAAAAAAGATGGTGACTTTACATCTTTTGTATTAACCTGGGTGAAGTGGAACACATTATTCTTAACAAAGCATCACAAGAATGGAGAAGCAAGAATCCTATGAACTCAATACTGATATGAGGACAATTAAGGTCCTAGTACACGGTGTGAGATGGGGTATGGGGAGGGCAAAGAGAGGGAGAGGGAGAGACGGTGGGGAGTCATGATGAGTGACACACCTTTTTAAATTAAATCTTAGTTATGCACATTAATGCAATCATGGGGTACAATGTAGTGGTTTTATACACCATTTGAAATATTTTCATTAAACTGGTTAACATAGCCTTCACTGCATTTTCTTAGTTATTGTGTTCAGACTTTTACACTCTACACTTAGTAATTTAACATATACCCTTGTAAAATGCACCATACAGGGGGCAGAACACAATTATAAGAGGGACTTTACCTAAAAAATGCAATCAATTTGACCTGATTCTTTGTACCCTCAATGAATCCCCCCAAATTCAAATCAAAAATGATAAGAATCACCTCCACAAAAATGGCAGACGATGCAAAATTTACTTTCTTCATGTATTTGCCTCCTTCTGCTCTTATCCTTCCCCATGCAAATTGTTGCTTGAACACCTCCCTCTCCAATCTTCTCTAGTCTTCCTCCCTGTCTTCCCTCCTCCAGGGATTCCTCAACTTCCTACCACTCCTGTATCTCCTAACCCACCCCCAGAGACTCAAGGCCTTCCACTGTCCCCCACCACCAAAATCCCTGAACTTTTCAAGGCTTCTTCCACAGACCAACAGCTATGTACTCATCCTCACAGTGCATAGACCCCCACAGTGCAGGCACAATATGCAGAACCATGTGTCTGCAGACCTGGTGGCTCCCATGACAGTGGCTCACAAATCCATATGTACTCCCTAGGCTTTAGCCAACACAAGAATGGGTGCACAGACTAGGCCAGGACAAGCTTACATGCCTGGCAGCTGCTTCACTCTGCCCAACCTTGCTGACTTACTTCCACCCTGTCAGCTCTCCTCCACCCCGTTGACTTCCTTCTGCCCTGCTGGCTTCCCTCTGTCCCCCTGTAAGCTTCCCTCCACTCTGTTGACTTCTCTTCCCCCTGATGGCTTCTCTCTGCCCTGCTACAGGGTTCCCTTCTCCCAGAGAAAGGATACAAAAAGAAAGTAAGGAATGAAGGAAGGAAGAAAGGAAGGAAGGAAGGAAGGAAGAAAATGGGGCTGAAAGCAGCCCTAAAAGCAGAAAAGTTTATCTATAATGGCTGCCCCTTTAATCTTCTTCAGAGATAGTTACTTAAAAGGCCCATGCAAGATGACCATGCCTTTCTACAGAATGGAGCCCTGCTCACCCCTGTAACTCTGGGTCCCTTAAACAAAATGCACCAAGAGGCATCTTTTGCTAGAACCCCAGAACTGTGTCCTCTCAACAAAGGAGAAAGGCACTAGAAGGGAAAGTATATTCTTCTTAGAACAGGGGATTACATTCACCTTCTGGAATGGATGGTCCCCTGAATTGGCATCCTCCATACCCATGGACCCATGGGAATAACTTTAAACTGACCAAAATGTCTGGCTTGAAAATGGGCTCAACTTCATCATACCAGGATAGCCTTAAGTAAGTCACTCTCTAACACAGGTAAGTAAATGAATTCTAACAATGAAGCCACATCCTCTAGTCTTCCTAAACTTTTAGACAAGGTAGGATAAAAGTATCAGCCTCAGTTGCAACCCAATTCTTAATTCTCCCAAAATCCTCTCCCAGTGTATCTCAAACTCATGCAGCCCTACCAACACATGACCCATCTCACTGAGGACACGTAAGTCCTTATCCAGCCAGAAGAAATTTTGGAATCCAGACCATAATCCCCATCATCCCTTTTAACAAGAGTGTGGAATCCTGAGGCGCCTAACACAACCACACATGAACACTTTCTCCTCCTCCTCCTCCTCTTCCCTCCTAAGAAAAAGACACAAAAGGCCTAGTTAGCCACACCCCCAGAGGTTAGTGCCAAAGGACCCTAATATTCCCAGCAAACTGTAGAATTAGCCCACCACCCTACAGCCCCATACAAAAGGGGTCTGTAACTGCCCCCAGGTGCAGATGCTACCTTTGCACCGCCTAGGTGGAAAACACTCCCCTTGAAATAAATCTGGCCAGAACACCCTTTCAATAAATCTGGCAAGAACATCGCTGCCCTGGTCTCAGCTCTGGGGGTCGCTGCTTACTCTTTTCACATACATTCCACTATACACACACACATGCACACAAACACACACAGAGAAACACACACACCCTTATGTACATAATACCACAAGACTAAAGTCTGAACTATGGGGTAAAACACAGCTTTTTTTTTATTATTATTAATGGTATACTATTCTCTCCAAGAGGACATATGATAAATTCCATGGGCAGTGTTCAATATAATATTTCTATTATATATAATATATATTCATATTATATATTCATATGTAATATTTATATTATATAACTATATATAATATTTATATGGAGACATGAAGCCTACTCTTGCAGCAGTATTTGAGGAACATATTCTTTTTGGAATAATAAAACATAATAGTAGTAATAATACAACAGATATTAATGAGATATATTGCCTTCCTTTCCAAAACAATTAAATAAACAAGCAAAAAATCCCAACCCTTTCACAGTAGACTTTTTGCCACACAAAATCAAAGTCATTATAGTAAAGACCATTGTTACTAAACTTGAAGAAATTATTTATTCACGGGTAGGGTATTACTTGCTTAAAAATAATTCACTTAATTGAGCTTTCATAGTGACAAATTGGATGAGATGAGAAAGTGAATAATGTTAATTTCCATCTTAGTTAAGAGGACTTGGGGAACAAAGAGACAATCAAGAGAGAGAGAGAAGGGCTTAGGAACCAATAACACAATTCCACTCTAAAATACATTAAGTCTATTGTTTCATTACTTCATAGTGACATGGGGAACTAAATTCCAAGTGTACTATCATTTTTATTTATTTATTTATTTATTTATTTATTTATTTATTTATTTATTTATTTAAGACAGAGTTTTATTATGTCGCTCTTGGTAGAGTGCCATGGTGTCACAGCTCACAGCAACCTCAAACTCTTAGTCTTGAGTGATTCTCATGCCTCAGCCTCCCAAATACCTGGGACTATAGGTGCTGCCACAATGCCAGGGTATTGGTTGGTTGTAGTTGTCATTATTGTTTGGCAGGCCTGGGGTGGGTTCAAACCCACCAGCTCCAGTGTATGTGGCTGGAGCTCTAGCAGCTGAGCTACAGGCGCCAAGCCCAGACTATCATTTTTACTATAACAAAAATACTCTCAGGTATATTAGTTTTATTTCCAAATATTTGTTTCTTTGCAATATCCACAAAAATCCCTTCCTCTAACAAAACATGTATATTATTTTTTTCTTGTCTTTTAATTCTGAGACATGTAGACAGAAGAATCAGTTTTATTATAAAGAATCATCAACCTCTGGAATGTGTATTGCATTCCCTCCTCCCCCATGAAATACCTTGTCCGGAACTCTTCACAGACCACTTATTTTGTCCTAATATTCCTAGGTATGTGATTTCTAGTAAAAATAAAACAGTTAACAAAATAAGGAGCAAAAAATCTCACAGCTGCCTGTTATGCCTGTTCTTTGTGACAAGTTTCAAAACAACTTTCTGAAAGTATCTGTTTTTTATCGATATTAACCTGAAGAAAATGCTTATACTTGATAGTAGCAAAATATAATCATTTACAATTAGTAGAGGAAGTCAGAGCTAGTCATCATAATGGCATTAGACATCTTTGTAAGGTAATTACCATAAGTTTTTTGCAGTCTAAAATCTACTTGATGTTATTATGTTCTCTTTATATATAAATCAATATTCAATGTCATTAACTGTGGAATTGTTTCACATAAAATTAAAGTGTCTTTCCTTATAAGAAGCCCTCAAAAAAAAAAATTCATGCCTATTGAATTTGTGTTCATTTGCTTCTAAATGTGCACTTATTTGGTGGCATTTTTATTTTTAATTCATTTTTAAATTTCAGATTAATATGAAGGTAAAAATGCTTAAGCTACACTGTTATCATTTTTAAGGAAAAGTTCAAGTTGTAGTTGAGCCCTTTACCATAGGGTGTGCTGAACACCCTCACATAGGGTACATTAGGTAAGATCCTGCCGTCACTTTCCCTCCACTCCCTACCTCTCTCCTTCCTCTCCCCTACACCTTGTTAGACTATACTTGTCTTTTTCTTTTCTGTGGGACTGTAGTTGTTTACATATTGGTTTCATATTAGTATTGAGTACATAGGATGCTTGCTTTTTCATGGATATTTGAAATCCATCCAGGTAAATACAAAAGATATAAAGTCTCCATCTTTTTTTTAATGGCTGAATAGTACATTATGGTATACACATACCAAGTGTGTAAATCAATTCATGTGTTCATGGGCACTTGAGTGGCTTCCACATCTTGGCCATTGTGAATTGATCTGTAATGAAAATTCTAGTGCAAATGTCCTTGTGGTAAAATGATATTCATTTATTCTGGGTAAATAGCTAGTAATGGCATTGCAGGATCAAATGGAAGGTCTACTTTTAGTTCTTTGAGAAACCTTCATATGTCACTGCATAGAGGTTGTACTGGTTCTCAATCCTACCAGCAGTGCAAAAGTGTTCCCTTCTCTGTGAGGGAATCCATGCCAAAATCTACAGTTTGGGGATTTTGTGATGTAGGCTATTTTCACTGGGGTAAGGTAATATCTGATTTTGATTAGCATTTCTATGATGATTAGAAACAATGAGCATTTTGTCATGTGCCTGTTGGCCATTCATCTCTCCTCTTCAGAGAAGATTCTGTTCACATCTCTTGCCCACTTATAAATGGGATTGTTTGCTCTTTTCTTGTTGATTAGCTTTTGTTCTCTGTAGATTCTAGTTATTAGGCCTTTGTCTGGTTCATAACAAGAAATTATCTTCTCCCGTTCTAATGGTTGTCTGTTTACTTTGGTTGTGGTACCCTGAGCTGTGCAGAAGCTTTTTAGATTGATCATGACCCATTTATTTATTTTTGGTGGTGCTGAAATTGCCAAGTGGCCTTCTTCATAAAATCTTTTCCTGGGTCAATTTTGTCAAGATTTTTTCCCACACTTTCTTCTAGGATTTTTATTGTTTTTTGTTTTAAATTTACATTTTTTATCCAGCAAGAATCAATTATTGTCAGTGGTGAGAGATGCAGGTCCAATTTCAGTCTTCTACATGTGCCTAGCCAGTTCTTCCAGCACCATTTATTAAATAAGGATTCTTTCCCCCAGGGTGTTCATTCGTAAGGTTTATCAAAGATAAAATGGGGATACATGGCCAGATTCAGCGGTAGGTTTTCTATTATATTCCATATATCTATATCTTTATTTTGTGCCAGTACCATGCTGTTTTGATCACTGTAAACTTATAACCTGAAGTCTGGTAACATGAGGCCTCCAGATTTGTTCCCATATCCAGAAATTGTATTGGCTTTTTGGGGTTTTTCTCTGGTGCCATATGAAACAAAGTATTATTTTTTCAAGTTCTTCAAAGTATGAAACTGGTACTTTGATGAGGATCACATTGAATCTCTACGTTGCTTTGAGTAGTATAGAAATTTTAACAATGTTGATTCTTCCCAGTCACAAACATGGTATCTTCTTTCATTTCTTTTTCTTTCTTTCTTTCTTTTTTTTTTTAATAGTTGGGGATTCATTGAGGGTACAAGGTATATCACACATTGAGACCTCAAGCCTCCCTCCTTCCCCTTCTATGCTCTTCCTTTCCCCCACCTCCCTCCCTCCTTACTCTCTCTCTCTCTGTTCTCCCCTTCCCCCACCCACACCATGTCATTAATTGTCCTCATATTAAAATTGAAAACATAGGAATAATGCTTCTCCATTCTTGTGATGCTTTACTAAGAATAATGTGTTCCACTTCCACCCAGCTTAATACAAATGCTGTAAAGTCTCCATTTTTTAAATGGCTAAATAGTATTCTTTGGTATACATATACCACAGCTTGTTAATCCATTACTGGGTTGGGGGGCATTTAGGCTGTTTCCACATTTTGGCGATTGTAAATTGAGCTGCAATATACAGTCGAGTGCAAGTGTCCTTTTGATAAAAGTTTTTTTTTTTTTTTTTTCTTCTACTGGATAAGTGCCCAGTAATGGGATTGCAGGATCAAACGGAAGGTCTAGCTTGAGTTCTTTGAAGTTTCTCCATACTGCCTTCCAAAAATGTTGTATTAATTTACAGTCCCACCAGCAGTGTAAAGGTGTTCCTTTCTCTCCACATCCACAACAGCATCTGTAGTTTTGAGATTTTGTGATGTGGGTCATTCTTGCTGGGGTTAGATGATATCTCAGGGTGGTTTTGGTTTGCATTTCTCTAATTATTAAGGATGATGAGCAATTTTGCATGTTTGCTAGCCATTCATCTGTCTTCTTTAGAGAAGATTCTGTTCATCTCTCTTCCCTATTGATATATGGGATTGTTGGCTTTTTTCATGTGGATTAATTTGAGTTCTCTATAGATCCTAGTTATGAAGCTTTTGTTTGATTCAAAATATGCAAATATCCTTTCCCATTGTGTAGGTTGTCCATTTTCTTTGGTTGTTGTCTCCTTAGCTGTACAGAAGCTTTTAAGTTGAATTAGGTCCCATTTGTTTATTTTGGTTGTTGCAATTGCCATGGCAGTCTTCTTCATAAAATCTTTCCCCCAGTTGATGTCTTCCAGTGTTTTTCCTATGATTTTTTTTGAGAATTTTTATCATTTCATGCATTAAATTTAAGTCCTTTATCCATCTTGAATCAATTTTTGTGAGTGCAGAAAAGTGTGGGTCCAGTTTCAGTTGTTTTGCATGTGGATATCCAGTTCTCCCAGCACCATTTATTGAATAGGGAGTCATGTCTTAATGTCTTCTGCTATTTCTTTTCTCAAGGTTTTGTTGTTCTCTTTACAGAGATCCTTCACATCCTTTGTTAGCTCTTCCAAGCTATTGTGAAAGGTATTGTGTCTTTAATTTCTCTCTCAGCTTTAGTGTTATTGGTAGATGTGAAGGCTACTGATATGTGGACATTCATTTTGTCTACAAAGATGTTACTGTATTTCTTGATCACTTCTAAGAGCTTCGTAGTTGAGTCCCTGGGGTTTTCCAAGTATAAGATCATGTCATACACAAAGAGCAAGAGATTAATCTTCATTGTCTCAACTTTTAATACTCTTCATCTCTTTTTCTTATCTGACTGCATTGGGTAGGACTTCCAGCACTATGTTAAATAACAGTGACTATAGTGAACACCCTTGTATAGTTGCAGTTCTAAGTGAAAATGCTTTCCATTTACTCCATTCAATATGCTATTGGCTGTGAGTTTGTTGTAGATGGCTTCTGGCTGAGAAATGTCCACCTATGCCCATTTTCTTAAGCGTTCTTCTCAGAAAAGAATGTTCAATTTTGTCAACTGCTTTTTCTGCATCAATTGAGGGTATCAGATGATCTTTGTTTTTTATTTTATTTGTGTGGTCAAATACATTTATGGATTTACTAATGTTGAACTAACTTAAATGCTTGAGATAAAACTCACCTAATTTCAAAGGATTTTTTTTTAACGTGTAGGTGTATTCTATTTGTTCAGATCTTATTCGATATTTTTGCACTGATATTCATTAATGATATTAATCTGTAGTTTTTCTTTTTTGTTGGGTTCTTTCCTGGTTTTTGAATCAGGGGAATATTTGCTTCATAGAATGTCTTAGGAAAGATTCCTTGCTTTTCCATGTTGGAATAGATTATACAATATAGATACTAGTTCCTTTCTGAAGGTTTGGCAGAATTCTTGTGTGAAATCATCTATTCCAGAGCTTTTATTTTTTATTTTTTATTTTTTGGAAGGTTTTGTATTGTTCATGCAGTTTTAGTACTTGGTATAAATCTATGCAAAATTTCTGATCATTTCTGTTTGAGGTTAGAAAGGTGCTGTGATTGGAAGTATTGCTCTGTTTCCTGTACATATTTAAATTTCTGGGCATAAAGCTTTTTTGTCGTAATTATTGAGGATATATTGTATTTCTGTGGTATCTTTTTCATTTCTGATTGAGTTTATTAGAGATCTTTCTTTTCTATTTCTGGTTATTATGGCAAAGGAATTTTCTATTTTATTAATCTTTTCTAAGAATTGACAGACAGTTTTTTTTGTTTGGGGGGGTTTGCTGTTCTTTTGAATGATTCTTCTGTTCTTGTTTTCATTTAATTTTGCTCTCATTTTGGTTATTTCTTTTCTTCC
>CAUYRH010024290.1:0-30628 GCA_963574655.1 Perodicticus potto | reverse complement strand
TACTCAGAGATCTAAAAATAGACTTGCCATTTGACACTATAATTCCTTTACTTGGTATATACCCAGATGACCAAAAATCACATTACAACAAAGATATCTGTACCAGATTGTTTATTGCAGCCCAATTCATTATTGCTAAGTAATGGAAGAAGCCCAAGAGCCCATCGATACACGAATGGATTAATAAACTGTGGTACATGTACACCATAGAATATTATGCAGCCTTAAAGAAAGATGGTGACTTTTCCTCTTTCATATTTACATGGATGGAGCTGGAACATATTCTCCTCAGCAAAGTATCTCTAGAATGGAAGAAAAAGTATCCAATGTATACATCCCTAATATGAAGCAAATTTATATCTTTCAAGTGAAGGCTACAACCCATTTATTGTAGAATAAGACTGTTTGATTTCAATTTGCTGATTCTTTCTTCTGCTATCTGAAATCTGCTGTTGAGTCTCATAATGATTAATTTAGGTATCAACCCGACTAAATTAAGGGGTACCCTAGATAGCTGGTACAACATTATTTCTATGTCTGTGAGGGTGTTTCTGGAGAGACTGGCTTTTGAAGCAATAGGCTGAGTAAGGAAGAACCACTTTTAACCAATATGAACAAGCACTCAATCTTCTGAGGGCCTGGATAAAACAAAAATGCATAGGAAAAGTGAATTATTATCTCTCTCTTCTGGAGCTTAACACCCATTTTCTCTTCCCTGAGACATTGGAACTCTAGATTTGCCAGTTTTTGGACTCTAGGATTTATGCTAGTGGCTCCCCTTGTTGTCAGGTCTTCAGACTTAGACTGAGCCACGTTATCATTTTCCTGAGCTTGCAGATCTCATGATCTTTCTCACAATCATG
Organism: Perodicticus potto; assembly: GCA_963574655.1. Classification (NCBI taxonomy): domain Eukaryota; kingdom Metazoa; phylum Chordata; class Mammalia; order Primates; family Lorisidae; genus Perodicticus; species Perodicticus potto. The sequence continues at coordinate 29,765 of CAUYRH010024290.1, read as the reverse complement.
TGAGCTGATTCCCCTGATAAATCTCTCATCTCTGTTTCTCTGTCTCTGTCTTTCTCTCTCCATATCTGTATATAAATGTTTATGGTAGCTTTATTCATATCAACAAAACTAGGAAAAATGTCCTACTGGTAAAAAAAAATAAACTATATATATAATGGAAATATACTCAAAAATAAGAAAGGACAAATTATGATATCTCAGTGACATACATGAACCTCAATGCATTATGTTGAAAGCAGCCAGACTCCAAAGACTGCAAACTGTATAATTTTATTTACATGATGTTCTAGAAAAGGCAGCAGTTACCAGGGCCTGGGGGTGGGAAAAGAGTTTGACTATAAAGGGATATGGAAATAGTTGATGAGAGAATCATGTAACTATTTAATTTTTTTTTTTTCTTGAGACAGTGTTTCATTTTGTCACCCTTGGTAGAGGGCTGTGGTGTCACAGCTCACAGCAACCTCAAACTCTTGGGCTCAAGCAATTCTCTTGCCTCAGCCTCTGGAATAGCTGCGACGACAGGCGCCCATCACAACACCTGGCTATTTTTAGAGGCAGGATCTCACTCTTGTTCAGGCTGGTCTTGAACCTGTGGATTCAGGCAATCCACCCACTTTGGCCTCCCAGAGTGCTAGGATTACAGGCGTGAGCCATCCACTCTGCCCTGTTTAATATTTTGATTGTGGAGGTGGTTTAATGACTGTATGTGTTTGTCAAAATATGCAGAACGATACAATTAAAATGGTGAACTTTATTACATGTAGTTTATACTCTATTTTAAAAATAAATAAAGCTAGAAGAGGTATAAAGGAAAAAAGAAAGAAGTTCTACTACTCTCTGCAAACAGGAACACTTGAACCCTGAGGCCATCTTTTCAGCCATTTCCTCCCTGAAGGTGCCTACTTGGATCTAATCCCCAGCCTTCTCTTTGTTTAATTTACAACTATAGATTCCCAGATATCTCAGTTTAAAGGAATATTAGAACTGGTCTAGTTTAACTGATGGCTTTGTACTGGAATCACCCCCTCCCAAGAACATTTTTGACTAACAATGCCATCTTCCATGTGTGTTAGGGGCAAGAACCCAAGGGGTTGCTGCAGCTATTGTTAGGCATTGAATGACACTGGAACATTATTTTAAATCTCAAGGAAACATTGTCATCACATCACGACTCTAATTCTACCCATAGCTGGAGCTAATTTAAACTGCCATTACTCTCTCAGTGGGCAAGGCTTGGTTATCCTCTAGGGCCTGTGCAGAGATCACAACGCAAAGAGGATGGGCCAGAAGCACCATTAAAGGCAGCTGCACAGAGATGCGTAGGATGTAGCATAGAAACTGTTGAGTCTTCATCTTTTTCCCCTACGGATCTTAAAGACCCCTTCCTACCTCAGTATAAACACTCAGTTGTTAACCCATGAAATTTATATGAAAGACACCGGCTGAAGAGAGATCGGGAACAGGAAGAGAAATGCATTGACAGGAAAATGGACATGTATTAAACATACTAGTGGGGAAAGCTTTCATTCTGTTCTGATTACACTATCTCACAGGACATGCCTTCTTCAGCATGGGTTTTAGCCTGGGCTGCCTTCCAGTATGAAGCTCTGGCAAGATGATGGGGCCATCCTGGCTGCACCTCAGTAAAGACACGTGGAGTGATCTAACAGTCAGGCGTCACCTATTTCTTCCTTCAGAGCAAGATTAGGATTTCTGGTCACCCACTGTCCATATAGCAAGATAAGAAGAAATTCTTGGGAAACAGGTAGGGATGGAGAAGCTGCAGGTGAATTCCTGAGCTATCTAAAACTGAGGTGTATATTAACCAGTGTGATGTAAGCATTCCTAATTCTATATGAAATCAGCACATTATACCCCATAAATGCATTAATGTATACATGATCTATGTGTTTATAATTTAATAAAAAAATAAATAAAACTGCTCTTTTCTCCTTGCTTGGCCTATTCAGTCAGGGGTCGGCCCCCATGGAAAGGGAGGTGGAGGTATTTGGGGAGCCTGTTCATAGTCCTCTGTCTCAAGGAAGCTGTGTTCTGCAGCTCTTGAAGTTCCCCCTGGGTCAGTGGAGCTACACAGTAGGAGTGTCAGAGGGGAGGCAAGGCCCTGAGTAAGTCAGTTTTAAAATAGATCTTCCAGCACGATGGTGCTGCCTGTTAAAAGGCAATATGATGGGGAAGCTGAGGCATGTGCTCTGAGCTTGGATCAGGGAGGGGGTGAATGTATAGGTGCGTGTTGGGGGGGGGGATCAGGGATTTTCTAGAAGTAACATGAAATATTTTAAAAGCTCCAGATGATATAGTCATTCATTTCTGACAATTCTCAGGGTGCTTTAAAGTTCCCTAACTTTCTTTGGCACATCCTACTCAGTGAGGTAGATAATACTCAAACAGACACGTGATGAGGAGTAGCAGCCAGGAGGGACTCCTGCCAAGCTTGCCAGGGTGCAAGCAGGTAACAGCTCCCTGGAGACCACTTAGCTAGGAGCCCAAGAGAGGCGCTCTGCACAGCTTTTTGAAATTGCTCCACTCAATCTGTCACCCTATGTAGGCTTGACCCTTTCCCCACTGTGGCCCACCTGCTTCCTACCTCCTAAGTGGGGGCTTCTAGCACCTTCAACCATCTGATCAATTTCAATCTAGCCTATATGTTGCTATTGTTGTATTAGCAATATACTTGGTGCATATTTCATTTATTCCTTATTTTTGAGGATCATGAGTGTGTGGGCTTTCATATTTTTTAATGATAAAATATTTAACCCATACTTGGTGAATAATATTATAACACCGATAACCCAAACTGAACTTTGTTACAGACTGAATTGTGTTCCCTTGAAATTTATTATGTTGAAACCCTGACCCCACTATGACTGTGTATTTAGAAATAGAGCCTTTAAAGGGGGAATTAAGGCTAACTGAGGTCAAAATGGTTAGGTCCCAATCCAACAGGACCGATGTCCTTGCAAGGAAGGGAAAAGGTACTAAGAGTGCATGTGCACAAAGAGAAGGCCATGTGAGGATCCAGCAAGAAGCAGTCACCTGCAAGGCCAGGAGAGAGGCCTCAGGAGAAACAAAACTGACTATTTCCAGCCTCTAGAATGGGGAGAATAAATTTCATCTAGAGTGGTTGTTTAGACTGTGGTACTTAGTTATGGCAGCCCTAGCAGACTGATACAAAGCCTATCCTGCACACTTTACACTTGATCCTGCTAAGTGCTTTACACACGTTATTTCATTTAATCCTTTAAACAAGTCTATGTGATTATCCCTGATTTAAAGATAAGGAAACAGTGGCAAAAGAAGTAAGCGCTAGGATGTGAACTCAGGTTTGCTAAATGCAGAGCAGAGCGCTGCATACAAGTTTGACACAAGATTGCTCCTCAGGGAAGCTTGTGGCCCAGGCTGCTCTCAGAGAGGGGGCCTGATACAGTAGCAGGTGTACTCCAGGGGAAATCAAAGGACCCAGGTTCTCACCCTGACTCTGCCACTGACGGAGAAACTACAGTGGGCTAAAACTGTGTCAGTGTCAGTGTCCTAATTGCCAGAACCTGTGAATATCACTTTATACGGTAAAAGAGTGAATGTGACCTCACACGGCAAAAGATGTGTTTAAGATTCGAGAAGAGAAGTTTATTAAGGTTTATCCAGGTTAAATCAAAATGCCATCATAAGTGTCTTAAGAAGATGACAAAGGGAGATAACACAGACAGAAGAGAAGACAGCCACACAGAGGAGAAGGCAATGTGAAGACAGAGCAGAAAGAGATGTAGCCACAAGCCAAGGAAAGCCAGCCGCCACCAAAAGCTGGATAGGCCAGGAAGAATCCTTTCCCAGAAAGCCATGGGAGCCATGGGAGCTCTACAAGGAGCATGGCTCAGCTAACACCTTGATCTTGGGTTTCTGATCTTCAGAACTGTGAGAGAATAAACTGTGTAAATTTCTATTGTTTGTGGTATTTTATTACAGCAGTTGCAGGAAACTAATATACAGATTGTGGACACATCAGTGTGTGAAGATTTTCCTCTGTGAAATAAGCCTGTGGGGTGAGATCTAGTTTTGATTTGGGTGTTCAGTTGTTGCAGTGGAACCACTCACTATTACAGTCACCAAAACTGTAAAAAGTTTTAAAGTTTGAGCATCACCGCCAGGTAACTGAAGCAGAACTGCTTAGGTGTGGGCTCCGAAAACAGAAATCATAAACCTCTCCAGGAGATTCTAATGGTGCCCAGGGGACAGCCCTCTGGTCTCGGTGATAAAACCCTGATGGCTCTGAGTGTCTGTGACTCTCACAGAATGGAACTTCACATTGCCTGTCATCACCTTCTCCCAAAGCCTCAAGAAACAGTATGAATGCGGGCAGGGAAAGAACTGAGACTTTCTGGAATAGATATGGGTGGCATGGGAGTCCTCCCAGGACCCAGAGGGGAATGGAGAATGTAGGGAGAGAAGGAAGAGGCAGCGCAGCAGCGGGCGGCGGGTGGAAATGAAAGCGCCTGGGAGGTCTGGGGAGGCTTCAATAACATGGGGTGGACTGCGGACAGCAAGGCCCTGTGGGGCCAAGGGAGGCACCTGTGAAAATAGCAAATCCTTGAGCAGAGACGGTACACATCCTGCCCCGGCTCCTGCAGGTTTCCTGCAGAGAAAGGATCACAGGGCCAGGGTGACGTGTCTCCCACGATGTCAGTGTCCCAAGGGCCCCTCAGGAATTTGACAGGGGAACCAGCACAGGGGCTGCAGTGACATCTGAGAAAGGCGCGTGAGAGAGATAAAGAGGACCACAGGCGGATCATCATTCCCTAAGATATGGCTTTGACCCCTGCCCCTCCTGCCTGCCAGCTCTGGCAGACCCTGACAAGCCAAGACCGTTCTCCAAGCCAGAGGCGAGGGCGAGGGCGCGGGTGGGGGAGGGCCGCGGCCGGCGCCACCATTTCTCCTCCACCACACAGCTGACAGACACTTGAGAACGTTCCTTCCCAAGCCTGTATCCTGCTGGTTCAGGGCAAAGTGTGCAGCTTTCCCACCAGGATCAGTGAGGAAACGTCCTGGTTTGGACTCAAACAGACTGATTTGTTTTCCCAACAAGGCCTTAGCTCAGTTCAGGGAGCCCCAGTGATGCCAGGTTTTTCCAGGGTGCCTCTCCCTCCCGGCCTCTCTCTCCCCTCTCTGAGAACACATCACCTAGTGTCTGTAAGGCTTCTGCTTCTTGTTTGACATCCCTTATTTACAAAGCAAACAGAATGTTCCTTTTAACACACATCATGCTAAGTTTATTAATGCAGAAAACAATCCCAGGGGGCCGACCCAGGGGACCCTTGAAACCTGCCAGCACAAACTCTTCAAACGCTCAGCCCGTCAGATCCTCCAGGACAATATTTCACACAATGGAGTAAAAATAATATTTTTCTTTGGACCTTTCCAGCCGCTTTTGTGGTGAGCAGACAGAAATTATTTTCTTACTCTGCTCCCAGAGCAGAAATCTGGACGAAGCTGCGTTTATTTGTTTAACACAATGATTTCATCCTAAATGTCTCGACAGCAAATACTTGGTGGTTTAATAAAGGGCCTTTGAAAGGAGGCTGGAACTGGGGAAACGCGAAGCATGCGACTCCCAGGGGCCCAGTGGGCCGAGGGGTGCTGAGTCAGGGTGCTCCTCAGCCTGTTGGGGAGCCATGGGGGTCGTGCTGTGTTATTGCTCACTGATCAGAACAACTTGTGCTGCTTCCATCCTGGAGAAGGAAGGAGACTGACCTTTTGGTCACAAATGCCGGCCTTTCCTCAAGACCAGCCCTGCCGGGCGCAGACAGATATAACCCAAAAACAGATACTCAAATCTGCATGGAGTAAAGAGACCCTTTGTTCTTATTTCTGTCTTTCCCTGATTAAAAATTATGTCCCATGTCAACCAAATGTTGGCTGCTGTTTTGATGCCAGCCCAGAGTTCTACAGCCAGGGCTCTGATTAGGGAGCGAGGAAACAAGACCAGCTTTGCCTGACTCCCCAAGGAACTCAGCCTAGTCAGCCAGGGCCAAAGCCCCCAACCCAAGTCTTCCAACCTGCAATTAGAAGTGTCAACACCTCCCCACCCCCTGCAAAAAGACTCATTTGTATTTTATTCTTTTCCTCAGAAGGATTATAAGGGGGAGTGAAATGGAACTGATAGAGCACAGAGGAAAAGAACCAGGAGAAGGTAATGAATGGCGCAGTAACTGCCCAGGCGGCCTGGATCTTCAGAGTCCAGCCCCATCATTTTACAGAGGAGGAAGGAGGCCCAGAGACTGCAAGGATGTGTCTGAGGGCACACAGCAATCAGCGGCAGAGCCCTGGCGGGACTCAGGCGTCTGACCTCCAGGGTGGAAGGGAAAGAGTCCAATCTAGCTTTACAGCTGACAGAATGAAAACAGTGAATTACCAGCCTTATTCTTGCCAACTGAGACTCAGATGGAATATCTGACTCGGGTCAAGGTCATGGGCTCTGATTTTGTTCCTGACGATTTAGTTCCTTGAATGATAGATTCAGATCTGCTTCGGTTACTGGGCAGACCAGTGAAGAGGAGAATATGCTCATACACACAGAGGTGTATTTCCAATTATAAATGTTATGCTTCCTCATTGAAGGTTATATAAGATATGCATAAGTAGAAATAAGACAACGAAAATTATTTATAATGTATTTCTGTTAACTTATTGCTATATCTCCCCTCAGTCTTTTATCCTTGTTTCTATGTGCTTTATTTATTTTACAAAATTAGGATCCTATTGCTTTATTTTTTAAATTAGTCAATTTGTGCTTAAGCATCTCCCATATTATTAACAGTCTTTCTTAAGCACAACCTTTGAAAGACTACGTGGTATTTCATCATATGCTGTGGCTGTCATTATTCTTTTGCCCAATACCCTAAAGCTGGTCGTAGGACAGGATATCTTTGATCAGGTCTTGAAGATCAGTCCCTCAAAGACTCAGAGTGGCTTCAGATTGCTTTCAAATCCAACTGCCTGTCCTACTTCCAGCTGTCTTTTTATCTTTCCCATTTCTTCTTTCTTGTTTTTACTTCCTTCTCAGACCTGAAACATGCAGGTATTCATTTCTTACACCTGCATATAAAACCCCAAAGAATTTTTATAAAAATGGCCTCATTTGATCCTCATAGAAACCCTATAATGTGGGCAAGGAGGAATGATCTCAATTTTACATTCAACAGATGTTTTTGGAGCGCCCACTACCCACACTTGGGTAGTCACTGAAGTGGAGGCACAAATAAGCCAGTCCTTATCTCAAGGAATTTTCAGTTTAGTGGGGACAGTTTCATGGAATTCAGTAGGCAATGGCTATTATTATCTTTGGCTTAATGACTTGCCTCTGTCACATAGTTAATTAGTGGCTCAGGGAAGTGGCCCAGCACCCCCTCTGCCTTCTGTGCTCTCTCCCCTATATCATAGGACTGCTGGTCCAAGTAGGGCCAGACGTGGGGAAATGAATGGTCAGGGCAGAGGGATGATGAGGAGCCCTCAGAATAGCAGTACCCAATCTTTTCAACACCAGGGACTGACTTCATGGAGGACAATTTTTCCATGAACAGATGTTGGAGGGGGTCATGGTTTGGGGATGATTTAAGCCCATTGCATCTTTACCTTAGATCCTCAAGCATTAGATTCTCATAAGGAGCGTGCAACCGAGATCCCTCACGTGCGCAGTTTACAGTAGGGTTTCCTGTGAGATCTAATACCCCTGCTGATCTAACAAGAGGCAGAGCTCAGCCAGTGATGCGAGCGGTGAGCAATGAGGAGTGGCTATAAATACAGATGACTCCTCCATTGCTCACCCACTTGCCTCCTGCCCTAAGGCCCAGCTCCTAGCAGGCCACTGACTGATACAGGTCTGCCTCCTGGGGTTTGGGAACCACAGTCTTACAATTCCCTTCATCTGGAACTCCAGGGAAAGGGCCTAACACATGAGACACTAAATTCCCCTAAGAAGAGTCAGTTTCATGGACTGAAGCCTTCTTTATGTTAGAGATAGAGATGACATAATTTATCTTTTAATAAGCAAGTGTTTGTTTGAGATTAAGCTACTCCTACATGCCTTAAAAGGCAAAAAAAAAAAAAAAAAGAGAGAGAGAGACAGGAAATAACAATTTTTAAGCATCTCTAATGTACCAGTCTCTGTACTAGATGCTTTACATACATTATTTTATTTAAATCAGAACTCACTAGATGCCTTTTTTATTCATTACTGTATTACTTTGGATCTAGAGCAATTCTTGCCACATATAAGCATTGCTTATTATGAAACTAATGAATGAATGCCCATTTTATAGATAAGAAAATGGAGATTCTGGGAAGTTAGGCAACCAGTACTAGGTTACTTAGCTAGTAAGTAATGGAATTGGGATTCAAACTCAATCTGCCTGGCTCTAGAGCTGTGCTTCCCCCACCACTCCACCCTTGGTAAATAGTGGGCATGCTCAGGCAATGGAGGCACTATTCAGTCATCACCAATGCTTAGAAAATTCAGTTCACTGTGCACAAACTACCTTGGTTCATCTCTGCCTCTTTCTATAGTTCCTAGCACTTTGCCGGGAGAACATCACTTGCTATTGGGTTTGTTGATTGTCCTTCCTCAACTCACTGGATTCCCCTTCCTTATGTCATCACTTGCTCTAGGACTCTGCCTCCTTGAGAGTGGAGACTATGCTATGTTAAATACTACATGAGATAATTTTTACATTCTCAAATAGATATACTCAGGGCCTTGGTCTTCCTCTGAAGAAGCTAAGCAAAGAAGCAAGTCAAGTTTTGCAAATGTTTCCTCCAGGTGTGGTACAGTCACATTACTAGAAACCAGTTAGGAGGGATAGCACAGCAGTTATAGGAGCTGCTCATTAAATCTTAGAATGTCAATGTTCTCATTTGGTTTAACTGCTTAGTCCTGAGCAGAGAGCTAATTGTTAGGTCTTGGGAAAAAAGTTCTTGTTAGCAAGACTACCTGCTTAGCGTGTGTATCATTAAATCATTGCACAGACATTGTGTAGACGCCAAAGTGGGAATTTAAAATTCAGGCACTTTTGTTTCATACATTTCCAAGATGTAACATTATATAAGATTTGGAAAACAGAGTCTTCTGAAATAAAATCAGAATGGGCTACTCTGAGGCTCAACACCATTCAGCTTTTAAGCTTTCTGAGTAGTGAGATCTTTGATGATGATAAACATATTGATATAAGAAAACAATGACCTCCAAAGTGTTATAGGCACTCTTTGGGAATATCTAGTTGATATTAAAAGGCCATGTCAGCCCATTTGGGAGAGAAAGTTGATGTGTGTCAAGGACACTTGCTTTCAGCTCTTGTGGATAACATTTTGAGTGGCTTTTTCACACTCCTTCCCCTTCCCCCATCCCAAGACTCACACCCATTGCTCGAGGACACAGCGTGCTTGGACCAAACCAACAACAACAAAGTATTTCCTGGCCCGCTGCAGTGTGATTTCTTTGCCTTCATCACCCAAGTGTGAGTCTCACCCAAGCAGTCTCCTGTTGCTTTTTTTTCTTTAAGGGGAAAGGGGACTTTCCAAAAGAGACAGTTTTATTTTACAAGTTATGAAGGGTAATAGGATATTTTCTGAAATATTTGTTTTGAATCCCAGAATGTAACTTGACACTCCCAGTCAACACTTTCACTAGATAGAACTTAGACAGTATCTTGCAGGCTCATTAAGTTATCTAGTCAGCCCACTCATTTCTAGCCTGAACCAAAGCCAAGTGGTTCCATGGAGAGGTGTCAAGGAACTTTTTCTCAAAGGTGGGCTACCTTGGAGACTTGCAGTGTGTATTCCTAACATATGTGTATATAAATGGTGTAATTGGTGGGGGATGTGAACATATCCTTCAGATGTAGCACCTGGCCTAGAATAAATTACCTTCTGACTCAAACCAACCAGGCAACAGAATTCTCCTAAAACCTCAAAGTGCTACTAAATATAATAAAGCCTTCTTTACTTATCATCAAACCATTTAAAGCTCAGTGACAACTTTTAATATTCTTTTTATGACATGTCATATGTATAATAGGTCAAAAGGGGTCCCCCAAACCAAACAATAACATTGAGCAAAAACTTATATAAAGTCTCTCTGTATTAGGAAAGTTAGTTTTGGCCCTTGAACATCAGCTTTTATGGGTTCCTATAAAGCCATGACTATTTCTTAGCAGTAGGATTTTCCAAGCCTTGCAATGAAATTCTTACTTACATTTGTATTTAAAATGGAGCATGAGTGATTTTCACTTCATGAAAGATAGACATATTTTACCTGTTCCTACCACTAAATACAACTAAAACCCCAGCATATTACATATGAAACTAGCATTAAAAATCTATGAAAGATGAAGAGAAAAATATGGACCAGCTAGGAACATGAGGACCCAAAGTATGACCCGGAGGTGAATCACCTGGATTTTCTCTTTACCTTGTAAATACTAGACTTGGAGCTGAATAAGCCAGCCACCAAGAAATGCTGATGGGTAGAGACATTAAAAGCCCCCAGAAAAGCCCACTCTCTCTAGCTACAGGATGAGGAAAGGTATAGCCTCGTGATACAGAAAACCTGGATAATAACCACTCTACTTCAAGTAAACACCCCAGAAAAAAAATGACCTTACCCCCCCCATGCCATTGAAGACCTATGCTCCCACCCTTACAAGACTATAATGGGGCATCCAATCCCGCACCACGATGAAGTTAGGAAAGACCAAATAGGGAGCCAAGACTTTCATCCCCACTAGTTGGTAATGAGCTCCTTGTGGTGTCAGTGGAGACTACATAGGGATTCTGAACTTCTACCCTTACCCAGAAGCAACAAGGCATGCCTCCTCTCCCTGATTGTGGTGGTGTTAGAGAGGCTATTGGAGATGTAGGACTTTCACAGTTCTCCAGTGACATCAAAGCCACCTGCATGTCAATGTCAGCGGAGATCACCTGGAGATATAGAATTCCCTCTGCCACACAGCAATAAGGAGGAGCTCCTCCCACCTCAGATGTTAGCAGATCCACCTTTGCCTCTGCCTATTAGCAACAAGATGACACCCCACCTCATTTTTCTGCTGGAGTGACATAAAAATAAAAGTCGGCTGAAATAGAAGGTTTAAGTAAGATCCAGACCCAGAGTCTCATAATACAATATGAAAATGTCTAGGTTTCAATGAAAATCATTTGTCTTATAAGAGCTAGGAAGATCTCCAACAGAATGAAGAAAGATAAGCAATACACACTAACACTGGGAAGACATGCTAAAATAACATGGCAGCAAAGGTTAAAAGCAGCCATGATAAAAATCCTTCAATAAACAATAACAAACTTTAAATAAACTTAAAGATGGAAAATAAAATGATGCAGAAAATAAATAGAAAATCTCAGGAAAAAAAAAAAACAGAAGAGGAAGATAAAAAAAATTCAAATGGGGCTCGGCGCCTGTGGCTCAACGGGCTAAGGCGCCAGCCATGTACACCTGAGCTGGGGGGTTCGAATCCAGCCTGGGCCCGCCAAACAACAATGACGGCTGCAACCAAAAAATGGCCGGGCGTTGTGGCGGGCGCCTGTAGTCCCAGCTACTTGGGAGGCGGAGGCAGGAGACTCGCTTAAGCCCAGGAAATGGAGGTTGCTGTGAGCTGTGATGCCACTGCACTCTATCCAGGGTGACAGCTTGAGGCTCTGTCTCAATAAAAAAAAAAATAAATAAAAATAAATAAATAAATAAATAAATAAATAATTAAAAAATAACAACAAATGGTAACTGCTAGTAGTAATGATGATGACAATAGCAATAAACTTAGCGCCAAACTGTAAGACTTGAGTGACATGTGCAGTTTGGATTTTACTCTTATGACAAAGGGGAGCTAAGTGTTTACAATACACAGGGCAGGGAGCTCTTGAGTGAAGCGCATAACACAGAACACCTGGCATTAAAAGGAATGGAAAGAATCTATTTCCCAGCTCAGCACCTGTGGCTCAAGTGGCTAAGGCGCCAGCCACATACACCTCAGTTGGTGGGTTCGAATCCAGCCCGGGCCCGCCAAACAACATTGACCGCTGCAACCAAAAAATAGCTGGGCATGACTCGGCGCCTGTGGCTCAAGTGCCTAAGGCTCCAGTCACGTACACCTGAGCTGGCGGGTTCGAATCCAGCCCGGGCCCGCCAATCAACAATGATGGCAGCAACCAAAAAATAGTCGGGCGTTGTGGCGGGCGCCTGTAGTCCCAGCTACTTGGGAGGCAGAGGCAAGGGACTCGCTTGAGCCCAGGAATGGGAGGTTGCTGTGAGCTGTGATGCCACAGCACTCTATCCAGGGTGACAGCTTGAGGTTCTGTCTCAAAAAAAAAAAGAATCTATTTCCCCTTTTCAGCCTGGCTACCACCCCCAAACAGTTCTGTTACTTTCTTAAAAGTCAAATATCCATGCTGAGTTTTCTTTTCTTTTTTCATTTCTTTTACATTTCTCAGTATCTCATGGCTTTAAATTGTTAAAAGTATCATGATGTTGGCATTTAAAATGGGCACAGACATCACTAAAAACACATCTTGTGCCCTGCAAATCTGTAAACTCTATGCTGAAAATTCAACTTGCATTCTGGGCACATACAATTTAGGCTAGTAAGAACTAAGAATGACCAGCTTGGCTTTTAAGGAGGAAGACTCCAGTGCAATTACTTCATGGCAACAGGGCAGTGGTGACAGGCCACTGGAGGGATGACTTGAATTTTTCCTTCAGGCTCTCCCTCCAGTGGGCCTTCTGCGAACTGTCTGTGGTCTGCTGATAAAGCTGAAGGAGAAGTGGGCAACAGCAAACCAGGAAGCGGGGGAGGGCAGCACAGAAGATACTCAAAGAGGAAGGCAGCAGGCGGTGTTCAGGCTACAAGGCACGGTAGGTTAGGAATTGTATGGGTCTCTACAATGTATTCAACCAGAGACTCACAGATGCTTTTGGAACACCCAGTGAAGTACAAGGCATTAGGCTGGCATTTGGGAAGGAGAGAGAAAGCAAAGTACTAAGAGCAGCAAGCTCAAGCTTATAAAAAATGTACCTTAATGAAAAGTCAACAAAGAGGTGAAAAAGTACAGGGCTTTATCTATAAATGCTATAATACTAAGCGGTTAAATTTGAAGCAAGAGAAAATGAAGATGAGTTGTGACAGATAAGAACAGGCTGAGTCCAGGCTGTACAGGACTTGAACACTACACTAAGGAATTTGAACTTTACTCTGTAGGCAACAGGGAGTTGTGCGAATATATGATCCCTAAGGGAGAAGGAAACTTAAGGTTAGGAAGACTTGTAAGGCGATCACTGCAATAGTTCAGGTAGAAGGATACCAACATGAACTATGGGGATTTGGAAATGTGGGGCACATAGGAGGGGGACTGCAGAAAAAGAACAGACAAAAAAAAAAAAATTTTTTTTTTTTGAGAATGGTCTCCAAATCCAAAACCAGACAAAAGTGGCTTATTAGATGGCTGGATGCAGGGGTTCACACCTATAATCCTAGTACTCTGGGAGGCTGAGGCAGGAGGATCACTTGAGCTCAAGTGTTCCAGACCAGGGCAGCGCCTGTGGCTCAGTGAGGAGGGCACCAGCCCCATATACCAAGGTTGGTGGGAAAGAACTGGACCCCGGCCAAATTGCAACAACAACAAAAAAAAATAGCCAGGCGTTGTGGCCAGGCTGTAGTCCCAGCTTCTCAGGAGGCTTCAGCAAGAGAATTGCCTAAGCCCAAGAGCTGGAAGTTCCTGTGCTCTGTGACACCACAGCACTCTACCAAGGGCAACAATGTGAGACTCTGTCTCAAAAAAAAAAAGAGTTCCAGACTAGCCTGAGCAAAAAGCAAGACTGTGTCCTACTAAAAATAGAAAAATTAGCCCAGCGTTGTGGCAAGTGCTTGAAGTCCCAGCTACTGGGGAGACTAAGGCTGGAGGACTTCTTTAGCCCAAGAGTTTGAGGTTGCTGTAAGCTAGGCTGAAGTCATGGCACTCTTGCCTAAACAATAGAGTGAGTCTGTTTAAAATAAAAAAAAGAATTTGCTTATTAGACGTAGGAGGAGAGGGAAGAGTCAAGGATGACCTTGGCTTTTAGTGATTGCACTAAAAACAATAAAACTGGAAGGAGGAAAGGAGTTAAGAACATAGTAAATGCAGTACTTACTAAGGAGGAAGCACCCTAGGATAAGCCCTGAAAAGGGCAGTCAGATTCTAAACTCTTAGAGATGGACATTTGCAATTTGTATGTTTCCCAAGCAAAAGTACCTCTAAATAATTTAGCATTCCTTAAGTCTTACGTGACATTCCAGGAGGTTAACATTCACTTCCATTTTACAGATGTAAGAGAGGAACATCAAGAGACTTGTCTAGTATCAGGAAGCAATAAAGGGGCAGCGCCTGTGGCTCAGTGAGTAGGGTGCCGGCCCCATATACCAAAGGTGGAGGGTTCAAACCCGGCCTCGGCCCGAACTGCAAAACAAAAAAATAGCCAGGCGTTGTGGCGGCCACCTGTAGTCCCAGCTACTCAGGAGGCTGAGGCAAGAGAATCGCCTAAGCCCAGGAATTGGAGGTTGCTGTGAGCTGTGTGACACACGGCACTCTACCAAGGGCGATAAAGTGAGACTCTATCTCTACAAAAAAAGAAAAAAGAAAAGAAAAAGAAGCAAGAAAGGCCAGGCGCAGTGGCTCATGCCTGTAATCCTGTCACTCTGGGAGGCCGAGGTGGGTGGATTGCTTGAGCTCAGGAGTTCGAGACCAGCCTGAGCAAGAAGGGTCAGACCCCTTCTCTACTAACAATGAAAAACTAAAGCAAGAGGACCACTTGAGCCCAAGAGTTTGAGGTTGCTGTGAGCTATGAGGCCATGGTACTCTACCAAGGATGACAAAGTGAGACTCTGTTTCAAAATAAAAAAAAAAAAAAAGAAAAAAAAGGAAAAGGAGTAATAAAGAAAAGAAAAATATCCAGGCCACTTAGACATACACTTGTATATGTTTCACTATCAACATTCAACATTCCAAGAAATTCTTCGCATTCTTATTTGCCAGCTTCAGTCCACATACAGATCACCAGTAATGTCTACAAAATTGTTAAGAGTATATTTTAAGCAGGAAGAAAAACATGCAAGTCAGCTAGCTTCTATGCCCCAACACTGTCTTTCCTGTTATAAAAACTGATGCCTCCCTCTCTTCCTGAACCATCCATCCCTGAGGATCATCATATGAAAAGCTCTGAATGTTTATGGGTCACCTCTCTTGCTAAACAACAACTGTAGAATTCCCAAATTGTGTTCAGAAGAAGAAAAGTCTATAAAGGGTACTCCTACCCTAGAAACAAACACAGGGTTAAATGGGACAAGAAGGAAAATTGAGAGGGGAACAGCAAAAGAAGGAAGAAAAACAAGCAAATAATGATTCTCTTTTGCTTAAAGAAACAAAGTAACCCAAAATAAATTAATTTGCTTAGAAACCTGCAGAGCTTCCCACAAAGGTAGAAATGATGGGGGATGTTTCTGCCTCTAGGATAAACCAAAGCAAATTCATTTTCTACATGTTAAAAGGCAATGTTGTTCACACAGGTTTTACTTATTAATACTGACAAAGTAAGACGAAAAAAAACAGAGAAAGAAAGAAAACCAACCAAGGGGCTATTTTTCTAACATTCTCTCTGGCTTCTACCCAGGTAATCTAGGTTACCCTTTATGATACCCTGAGCTCTAGGTAGCATTGATTTCGTTTCACAGTCCAGACAGACTTTAATGCTTTGTTTCCTGGGTCCAGGGGAAAAAATACTCATAATACATTTCATTCTAAATTTGAGTTACTACAAAGCTGGCTGCTCACATTGAATCAACCAAGGGACAAGAAACCACTTCAAAAGACCAGAATTTGTTTGCTACTTCCACTTTGTTAATTTAGCCTAGAATGGCCCCTGTGGGGACTTCTGAGTAGCTATTTCTTTCCTAGTGCACAGCTCAGAATCCTCCCAAACACAGCTCTAGGTCTTTGCATGTACCCAGGATGAAATGCAAATGAACACTTTACAGGATGACTTGGATGAGAACTGGACTCTATACAGGATCCCCAATGGGGTTTTCTGAATAAGAGCCCCCTCAGTTACATTGAAAGGGCATGCACCTTTTTTTTGAGCCACCTTTAAAAAAAAAAAAATGAAGTATTTCTCCCAAATGAAACCCTATTCTTTTTAAGAAAAGCAAAAATTACACAAAGAAGTTAAGTGCACTTAAATAAGTGAAAAAGCAGAAAGGCTCCTGCCTACAACAGTCACCAGTCTAAGGCTAGTGTAAGGTCTTAGCAGTTGAAGAAGCCAAGACAATCAGATGAACAGGCTGCCACTCACCCAGAAGCACTACATCTGTCTTTAACATCACAACTTAGCTCCTAAACACTGGTCTCAACCTGAGGACATGGATTCCAATCTGAAACTAACTTCATTTCACTTTTCTATTGAAATCTCTACACAGCTTACCCTAACACTTTGGTAAATTCAGCAGAGACAAATCAAAGAAAGGAACGGACATTTTGGAAAGAATCATCAAAGTATGGCACAGTGCCTATAGCTCAGCAGCTAGGGCGCCGGCCATATACACCGGAACTGGCGGGTTCAAACCCCAGCCCAGGCCTGCCAAACAACAATGACAGCTACAACCAAAAAATATCTAGGCATTGTGGCAGGCGCCTATAGTCCCAGGAACTTGGGAGGCTGAGGCAAGAGAATCACTTAAGCCCAAGAATTTCAGGTTGCTTGAGGTTGCTGTGAGCTGTGACGTCACATCACCGTATCAAGGGCGACCTAGTGAGACTCTGTCTCAAAAAAAAAAAGAATCATCAAAGTGAGAATTTTCCTTTCTCTACCAATGAAGACTAGATTCACCTTGCCCCAACTGAGTAGTTAGGCCCCTCCTGAGTACTTAGGTGCTGTCACCCTACAAAAATCACTGTTCTACTGGGCTAACCCTGTTTTCCTACTTCTATTTATGGACTATCAGATGCCGCTCTTTTAGACTGTCATCTCCTGAGGGGGGCCTTGTTTCTCTTGTCATGAATCATAAATAGCTTTTTTTTTTCTTTGAGACAAGTTCTCAAGCTGTCGCCCTGGGTAGAGTGCTGTGACATCACAGTTCACAGTAACCTCAAACTCTTGGGCTTAAGCGATTCTCTTGCCTCAGCCTCCCAAGTAGCTGGGACTACAGGCACTCACCACAACATCCAGCTATTTTTTGGTTGTAGTTTTGGCAGGCCCAGGCTGGATTAGAACCTGCCAGCTCTGGTGTATGTTGCTGGTGTCCTAGCTGCTGAGCTATAGGCGCTGAGCCAACCTCTTACCTATTGTAGAAGATGTAACACTACTCTGAGGCTACAACAACTCTGGAAACAGGTGACCTAAACAGAACTAAGGGGTTGGTGCCATCTCTTACTAATTTTAACAGGAGCAACATAGCAATTAATAGGGTAACCCCACTTACTGTAGGTCTTACAGTGGAACAAATTCTTTCTTTTTTTTTTGTTAGAGACAGGTTCCTACTCTGTTGCCCAGGTTAGAATGCAGTGGCATAATCATAGCTCACTGCAATCTAATTCCTGGGCTAAAGCCTCCTGGCTTAGCCTTCTGAGTAGCTAGGCCTATAATCACATTGGCCTGTCACACCCAGCTAACTTTTTTTATTTTTAACAGATGGGATCTCACTATATTGCACAGGCTTGTCTCGAACTCTTGGCCTCAAACAATCCTCCTGCCTTAGCCTCCCAAAGTGCTAGTAAATTACAGGCGTAAGCCACTGCACCCAGTGACAAATTCTTTTAAACTAAAAACAAAACCAAAACTTTCACAATAATTCCTCTTCAGCATGTGGCTAGTTTTTATTTTATGAAAGGAAACAAAAGATTCCCTGCACATATCTCACCCAGGGACAGCTAATTGGCTTCTGAGCTGGCAGGCCTGACTTCTCATGGAAGACGTCTCTCTACTACAGGAATAGAGCATTCCAGCAGCCTGGCTCTGGAGACTCTGGCTGGGAAGACAGAACCCACCTTTTTCTGCTGCCACTGGGCCTGTTCTCCACCAACAGTGTGGAAGGATTCTGGCAGCCTCTTAAGAAGGGGCAAAGCGAGGACATGTCCTTAATCTTAAACTCCAACCCATCCCAGCACCATAGCCCAGAAGCTGAAGCAATAGCTCGTCAAATGAACTTTGAAATAAGCCCAAGAATGATGCAAACTATCAGCACCATCAGGTGCTTAATCACATCGCAATGAAGGAAAAACATAAGCACTGAGGAAGTCCTCTGCCCACCTAGGTTCCTCTCAGTTTACAAACTCTTGTGCAACATGCTACTCCTCCCTGTCCCTCATAGTTTCCAAGCCCTGTAAGAGCAAGTGGAGTGCTGGCCCACACTTCACACAGCTACTTGACAGGTTCTTGATTGCTAGCAAATAATTGAGAAAAGAGGTACAGATAGGTACTAATGGTCACGCCAAAGCTTGCACATAACTGGAGCTTCATGGGCACACCCAGGGGAAAAAATACCAGAGCCTTTACGGAAAACCATAGAACTAGACAGAAAACACAGGTTTTCAGGTCCTCCGAACATACTAGAATGACCTAAATTTCAACCCTGAGCCTCTCAATCTCCAAAAGACAACTAACCTCCTGCTCAATAATTAGCCTTTTGTGCTGCACAACATTATCCACTAAAGCTGGGTGGAAAAATCCTAGTCCCTTTCATCTGTAACCTTAACCTGGACTGCAGTCCCAGAGCGAACTAGGCTCTCCGGGCCAAAGTTCTGTGCGCAGCCCAATCACCGGGGCTGAGAACTGAGGGAGAACCCTCACACACACCATACCCACCCAAAGGAAGGCTCTGTCACAGGCAGTGCACCCACACACATGCTAAAGAGCAAGCTCAGGTGAAGAAACTGAGGCCCAGAGAGGGATAGCACGTGACTCCAAATCACGCAGCAAGTTAGGAACGGAGCTTTACTAAAACCCCAGCCTCGGGACAGTCGAATACCCCATTCCTACCCGCCTGCCCTGGTCCCACTCGGCTGAGAGTAACATCACAGAACTTCTGTCCCAGTGTCCCCGCCTCCGAAGGGCCAGGACCTTGGTCTTCGGCCCGTGCGTTCATCTTCAGGCGGGGCCCGCCGCCGCCCCCGACCCAGCTCCCCAGCCCCGCTTCCCGCCGCCCGCCGGACCTGCAAAGTCGCGCTCCCGAGGGCCGGCGGCAGACATTTCTCTACCTGCTTCCTCAAGCTCTTCATCCCGCCGCCCTCCCCGCGCTCTCCGCCCCCAGACAGACCCGCCCCTGGGTGCCATCTCCGCCAATCGAAAGCCCGTCTGCTTCATCGCCCCACCCCCAAATAGAATAGAGCCCGCCCCCTGTGGCTGGCCTTTCTCCAATCCCCACCGACCCTTCCGAGACGGGTACCTGCCTCCGCCAATTGTCGCGCACCCTGGCTAAGTACCTGGGGCTGAGTTCCAACCGCTGGGCGTTGCGGACTCCGGCTGCGGTTCTGTGCACCTGTATGGGCACAGCCACAGGAACTCAGGATCCCTGGTCGCAGGATCAAAGCCTGTGCAAGAACAAAGAGAGCAGACTGAGGCACCGGCTTGAAGAGCCGGCTCCACCTCTTCATGATTGTATTCTCTGGAGAGTCTCCAAGCCGGTTTCCCTCGAGCACAGGGTGGGGCTATTCAAATGCAATAATATTTATGAACACAGCAGTCTTCCAAGGCAGACACCCCCGCCATTCCTCTGACCTCATGGTAACTATGTGCCAACGTCTGTGCTTCGTACATATTATTGTCTCCTTAATCCTCACACCAAACTTTAGGAAGTAGGAAACTATTATCCCAATTTTATATCGGAGGCAAATGAGTTCAGAGAGGTCTAAGGTCACACAGAGCAAGTGGCAGAGTGAAGGACCCAAACAGGTGCCAATGGTTTGGGGACTCTACCCATAAACTCCACCAGCAATTCACAAGCTATTCCAAAGAAAAACATACTCTAAGTAAAATCAATGTACTTGCTATTAATATATCAGCAAGACAAGGCTTCTGTTTGCCCCTAAACCGGATTGTTTGCCCCACCCTTCTTCCTAGAAATTCTTTTTTTTTTAATTGTCCAGTCCAAAATGTCAATTCCTAGACATTCTTGAACTACCTACCTCTGGCTATGACTCAAACCCAGGTCTGTTATCCTGCCTACTCTGCTTGTACAACTGCATGAGCCTGACAGGACTGAACTGGATTTACAGGAACATGACATGTGAGAAGACCTGGTTCCAGCTTTGCCTATGGCACTGCTACACACAGCCTTTAAATTATTTTCAGCACTTACATACTTGCCCTCATCTGATCCCTACAAAACCCTTGGATTATTAGGTATAAGGCAAGTTCATATTTCCATTGGACAAATAAGAAAGGCTAAGTCTGAAGAAATAGAATATAGTGTCCACATTCACATCTAGGGAGTGTCAGAGCTGGGATCTCAACTGAAATCTCTGGACTCTATGGGCTTTGGAATGTCAAACCTGGTTCTACCACTTCAACTGATGAATGAACTTAGGTAAGTTATTTACATTGTCTGTGTCAGTTTACTCATCTATAAAACAGTGTTGGTGTTGCTCAAAAGACTAAACAGAACACAAACACAGTTGCTATGCCTTGTCTAGAAAATTTAAAAAATCGACTGCATAGTAGGTGCTCAATTAATATAGTTAACTATTGTCTCTTGTTAATTAATGTTTCTCTTGCTGTGGTCCCTTGGCCAAGGCACTTCCACTCTCTGGCCTTCTATGCTATAAAACCTTATCCTTCAAGGACTGAGTGAAAAAAACCTGGTTCCTTTTACTTATCACAACTTAGACTCTAGTACCTTTATCATAAAATGCAAGGTTTGGGCTAGTGAGTATCAAAGAGTCGGTCAATTCTTTAAGGCCCCTCTCACCCAGGTTCCTCCCTGAGGAAATTCCCATCGTGATGACCCTTCAGAGAAATTGAGTTGATGCAGAGTTCCCTTGCTGGTAACCCTAGGTGCCATTTGGATCCCCAAAGGAAGAACAGGCAAGGCGACTGCGAGACACACCCCTGACCCTAAAAGAGAGTCTTCCTTCACTCCGCTCTCTCCTTCTCACAGCCAGTGCCAAGCTCTGTTCATCCATTCAACAAATATCTTTTTTGCAGTTTTGGGCCAGGGCTGGGTTTGAACCCACCACCCCCGGCATATGGAGCAGGCGCCCTACTCAGTACAGCCACAGGCACCACCATTTTTTTTTTTTTTAGAGACAGAGTCTCACTTTGTCACCCTCGGTAGAGTGCCATGGCATTACAGCTCACAGCAACCTCCAGCTCTTGGGCTTAGGCGATTCTCTTGCCTCAGCCTCCCAAGTAGCTGGGGCCTGCCATAATGCCCAGCTGTTTTTTGTTGCAGTTTGCCCGGGGCTGGGTTTGAACCCACCACCCTCGGTATATGGGGCTGGCGCCCTACTCACTGAGCCATAGGAGTTGCCCCATTCACCAAATATCTTTTAAGTGCCTGCTGTGTGCCAGGCACTGTTTTAATCATGGGGGATAAATTTGTGAACATGGGCTGGGCACAGCTCATGCCTTGTAATCCTCGCTCTCTGGGAGCCAAGTCAGGTGAATCACCTGAGCTCAGGAGTTTGAGACCAGTATGAGTAACAGCGAGACACCCATCTCTACTAAAAATAGAAGAACTAGCTGGGCATTGTGGCAGGTGCCTGTAGTCCCAGTTACTCAGAAGGCCGAGGTAAGAGGATCACTTGAACCCAGGAGTTTGAGGTTGCTGCGAGCTATGACACCATGGCACTATAGCCTGGAGCAATAGAGTGAGACTTGGTCTCAAAAAAATAAAAAATAAGGGGTGGTATCTGTGACTCAAAGGAGTAGGGTGCCGGGCCACATACCAGAGGTAGAGGGCTCAAACCCAGCCCCGGGCCCAATAAATAAATAAATAAAAATCAAAAATCGGCTCGGTGCCTGTGGCTCAACAGGCTAAGGCGCCAGCCACATACACCTGAGCTGGCGGGTATGAATCCAGCCCGGGCCCGCCAAACAACAATGACGGCAGCAACCAAAAAAATGGCCAGGCGTTATGGCTGGCACCTGTAGTCCCAGCTACTTGGGAGGCAGAGGCAGGAGACTCGCTTGAGCCCAGAAATTGGAGGTTGCTGCGAGCTGTGATGCCACAGCACTCTATCCAGGGTGACAGCTTGAGGCTCTGTCTCAAAAAATAAATTAATAATAATAATAATAATAATAAAATTGTGAACATAACCCAAATTCACTTCTGCGATAGCGCCTTCATTCTCTTCAGCTTGACGAGAATTACTCAGTATCAATCCAATCCATCTCTCCTTCCCTAATTCCATTACCAGGGCCCTGGTCCAAGCCTCATTTTTTATTCCTGAACCACCGCAGTATGTTCTTATTGATCTCCCTGCTCTCAGCTCTCTTTTTCCATACTAGTTGCCAAAGAAACTTTTCTAACTTGTAAATCTTGCCTTATCACTCCCCAACTTAAAATTCCTTTTAGGCTCCTCCCAAGCTACAGGGCAAAGTCCAGCCTCTTTACTGGGTAAGCCCCTTTAGGAGCTGCCCTCTGCTGGCCTCTCCTGACTCGGTTCTTGCCATGCCCTCCTTCTACCCTAAATTCAGCTCCTGCAAACCACTGGCTGGCCCTTGCCAAGCCCTTTTCCTCTTTGTTGCCTGCAAGGGAAAAACAACAACTGTTGTTCATCCCTTTAGTCTCAGCTTAAACACCACCTCTTCCATGAAGCCTTCCCTGTGCCATTTTATTTATTTATTTATTTATTTATTTATTTATTTATTTTGTTGTTGAGACAGAGTCCCCCCGCCATGCCCTGAGCAGAGTGAAATGGCATCATAACTCACTGCAACCTCAGACTCAGGCTGGGCATCCCGCTGCCTCAGTCTCCAGAAGTGCTGGGATTACAGGCAATCGCAGCAGTGCCCTGCTGGGTTTTTAATTTTTTTAGGAGTTGGGGTCTCACTCTCGCTCAGGCAAGTGACAAACTCCTGAGCTCAAGCAATTCTCTCTCCTCGACCTCCCACAGTGCTGGGATTACAGGTGTGAGCCACCACACTGGGCTATTTTTTAAGACAGAGTCTTAAGCTGTCACCCTGGGTAGAGTGCCGTAGTGTCATAGCTCACAGCAACCTCCAACTCTTGGGTTTAAGGGATCCTCTTGCCTCAGTTTTTCTAGTTCTAGTAGAGATGGGGTCTCACTCTTGCTTAGGCTGGTCTGCAACTCCTGAGCTCAAGCAATCCACCCACCTTGGCCTCCTAGAGTGCTAGGATTACAAGCGTGAGCCATGCACCTGGCCTCTCTGAGCCATCTTATAGGGGAGAGGGCAGCACGAGGTAAGAAACGACTACAGTGGCTCGGCATCTGTGGCTCAACAGGCTAAGGCGCCAGCCATGTACACCTGAGCTGGCGGGTTCGAATCCAGCCCGCCCGCCAAATAACAATGACAGCTGCAACCAAAAAATGGCCGGGCATTGTGGCGGGTACCTATAGTCCCAGCTACTTGGGAGGCAGAGGTAAGACACTCGCTTGAGCCCAGGAGTTGGAGGTTGCTGTGAGCTGTGATGCTACAGCACTCTATCCAGGGTGATAGCTTGAGGCTCTGTCTCAAAAAAAAAAAGAAAAGAAAAGAAACGACTACAGAAAAACACTTAAGGCTTCAGGCTCTGCGATAGAACTATTTAATCCTGCCTAAGCCTGACTCTTATACTAAGTACTCAGGCCTCTCTGAGCTGAGCCTCACTGCCCTCATCTGTGAAATGGAAACACTGATAATACTTACCGTGTAAGATTGTAGTAAATATTAAATGAGATAATGTGTGAAAAGTTCTTAGAATAGTGCCTAACTCGTGGTAAGTCAGCAATGAATGTTAGCTTATGAACCCTCTTGTACAGAAGAAGAAAACATTTTCTGAGCTCCCACTATGTGGTAGGTACTTTTCCATGTACTATCTCATTTAATTCTCACAACCCAGTCAAGAAGATATTCATTACCTACAGAAGCCTACAAAAACTAACGTTCTAACAGGTGAAGTGGCTGCCCCAAAGCTGTACAGCTAGGGACTGGCAAATATGAATTTTGAACTCAAGGAGTTGTATAGCTTCAAAACCTATGTTGTTTTTTTTTTAAACAAAGTCTCACTATGTCACCCTTGGTAGAGTGCCATGGCATCATAGCTCACAGCAACCTCTAACTCTTTGGTTGAAGTGATTCTCTTGCCTCAGCCTCCCCGCCACAACACCCGGCTATTTTTTGTTGTGGTGGTCATTGTGGTTTAGCTGGCCCAGGCTGAGTTCGAACCCACCAGCCTTGGTGTATGTGGCTGGTGCAGTAACTACTGTGCTACAGGCGCTGAGCCTGTTTTTTGTTTTTTGGGGTTTTTTTTTAAGACAGAGTCTCACTTTTTCGCCCTTGGGAGAGTGCTGTGGCCTCATAGCTCACAGCAACCTCAAATTCTTGGGCTCAAGAGATCCTCTTGCCTCACTTTTTCATTTTTAGTAGAGACAGGGTCTGACTCTTGCTCAGTTAGAATTCCTGAACTCAAGCAATCCACCTGCCTCAGCCTCCCAGAATGCTAGGATTATAGGTGTGAGCCACCGTGCCCAGCCTCAAAGCCCACGTTCTTCAGTGTTATTACTATTATTACGCTTCCTACAATGATTACTAATAAGTAACCTTATTAAGATTTAGAGATAAATTTCCCCTAACTTATAGAATAAATTTAAAACCCCTTAATCAGTCATTCAAGGCTCTATAATCACGTCTGTCTCTACTTGCTCTTCCTTCCTACCCCAGTTTGTATCCCAAGCCAGTCTCTTTCCTGGCATACTAGGCAAAATAAATTGGAGCCCCTGGAGACTTACAGGAAAACCACAGAGAGGGCAAGTCCTTTCCCCAACCCTATTCTTGCAAAGACAAGATGTTAGCTTGAAAGGAAACAAATGAAAGTGTTGGGTAAACACATAAGCCCCAGCTAGAGGGTGGCTTGAATGTGCATGTTCTGTGATTGATCTTCTGTCCTGTCAGCAAACTCTCCTTTACCTGCCTGGCTGATTTCCAGATCTAAACAAATTCTGTCCTAGAAGGCACTAACCTCTCACTGCTAACCCAAAGCTAGACTGTTTTCTCAGCTGCAGAGGGGGATAGAGCAGGGTTCAAGGGCAGGAGAGAGCACATATAACAGACCTCACTTGGCAGAGAGAGGAAAGATGGTCCTTTAGAAGCTGCTGACCCTGCCAAATTGTAAATGATTCTGCATCACAGTCACAACCCATCCTGTGCAACCCTGCCCATAACTAGAAGGGCAAAGGGCCCCTGTTGTAGTTAATATTCAAGTCCAGAAACTGTAAACAGAAAAGCACACACCATGGCTGGCTGGCATCCTGGAGGCACTGCAGTTTCATGCCAGCAGCTTTGAGAGGGAACAAAAACTGGAGTGTGAATCCAAAAAGTGGAAAGACAACTGGAGGGGGAGAAGGCCAGGGGATGGGTGTGCTCCAATTTAATGCGTACAATGTTAGAGTGTATGGCACACATCTCGGGGGTGGGACACAATTATATGAGGGGCTTTATTTAACAAATGCAAAAATGTAACCTAATTCATTGTACCTTCAATTAACCTGAAACAATTTTTTTTTTTTTTTTTTTGAGACAGAGCCTCAAGCTGTCACCCTGGATAGAGTGTCGTGGCATCACAGCTCACAGTAACCTCCAATTCCTGGGCTCAAGCGAGTCTCCTGCCTCCGCCTCTCAATAGCTGGGACTACAGGCGCCCACTACAACACCCAGCCATTCTTTGGTTGCAGCCGTCATTGTTGTTTGGCGGGCCCAGCCTGGATTCGAACCCGCCAGCTCAGGTGTATGTGGCTGGTGCCTTAGCCCGTTGAGCCACAGGCACCTCGCCAACCTGAAACAATTTTTAAAAAGAAAAAAAAAAAAAAAGCTGGAATGGGTAGGCAAGTACCCAGCCAACTCCCCCACCCCAGAAGCCTGGAGAGTTACCTACCTGGACAGGCCCTGGCGACTTCCTGGAGGAACATCCTAGTGTGTGAACCAAAGGGTAGCTGGAATACAAGGCTGAGCTCCGCTGTGTCCAGCTGGACAGTGACATCTGAGCCTGCACCAAAGAGACAGGAAATGAGCCCTTGGCAGCCAGGAGCTAAATGCTTTGATGCATCTTAAGGCTGCACTCCCCAGAATGGAAAGTCAGCAAACTAGGCTCCCAAAACCCCTTCAGTCCTTAAGCAACTCATTTGTGGATGCTGCTGGGACAATAAGGATAAGGGAATGCTCTGTACCAAATTAACATCATTCCCACTTTATAGAGGAGGTATTCCAAGTCTCTGAAAAGTCAGTAAACCTCACCACTGCAGTACTAGATGGAGCTGGGAGAGAACAGTTTCTCTGGACTTGTCTTTTCCCCTCCGACTGGAATGAAAAGCACATAGAGGGAGCAAGAGGGGCTGTCCATCAGTCAGTCCACCTGACTGCACCAGGAACCATGCAAGGTGCTGGGAATACCATAGTGAGGAGAACAGATGTGGGCTGTCTTCAAGGAGCTAGACTATGGAAGGCATCTTAGTCATAGCATATACCCAGTACCGGCACATAGTGACACTCAAAAACGTGCTGAGAGGCTCGGCTCGGTGCCTGTGGCTCAATGGGCTAAGGCGCCAGCCACGTACACCTGAGCTGGCAGGTTCGAATCCAGCCCGGGCCTGCCAATCAACAATGATGGCTGCAACCAAAAAATGGCTGGGCGTTGTGGAGGGCGCCTGTAGTCCCAGCTACTTGGGAGGCGAAGGCAGGAGACTCGCTTGAGTCCAGGAATTGGAGGTTGCTGAGAGCTGTGATGCCACGGCACTCTATCCAGGGTGACAGCTTGAGGTGCTGTCTCAAAAAAAAAAAACGTGCTGAGAGCAGGTGAAAGGTGAAGTGGTTCATGCCTATAATTCCAGCACTTTGGGAAACTGATGCAGGAGGATCACTTGAGGCCAGGAATTCATGGCTGCAATGAGCTATGATTGTGCCACTGCCCTCCAGCCTGTATGACAGAGCAAGACCCTATCTCTCTTTTGCGCACACACACATACACAAAATTTAAAAAAACAAATGTGCTAAACTAATGAACAAACAGAAGCAACCTAGCAAAGTGATTAAGAACCTAGACTCTGGGCTCGGCGCCTGTGGCTCAACAGGCTAAGGCGCCAGCCACGTACACCTGAGCTGGCGGGTTAGAATCCAGCCCGGGCCAGTCAAACAACAATGACGGCTGCAAACAAAAAATGGGCTGGGCGTTGTGGTGGGCGCCTGTAGTCCCAGCTACTTGGGAGGCGGAGGCAGGAGACTCTCTTGAGCCCAGGAATTGGAGGTTGCTGTGAGCTGTGATGCCACCGCACTCTATCCAGGGTGACAGCTTGAGGCTCTGTCTCAAAAAAAAATAGAACCTAGACTCTGGATGGGCACAGTGGCTCACACCTGTAATCCTAGCATTCTGGGAGGCCAAGGCAGGTAGATTACTTGAGCTCATGAGTTCAAGATCAGCTTGAGCAAGAGCAAGACACTGTCTCTACTAAAAATAGAAAAATTAGCCCAGTGTTGTGGGGGGTACTTGTAGTGCCACCCTCCAGGAAAATAGCTTGAACCTATGAGTTTGATGTTGCTGTAAGCTAGGCTGAAGCCACACGACACTCTAACTTGGGCAACAGAGTGAGAGTCTATCACAAAAAGAAAAAAAGGTCTAGGGTCTAGAGCTTGGATTCTGAATTTGAATCCTAGTTCCACCCCTTAACTATATTAATTAATTTCTCTGGGTCTCAGTTACCTTGTCCATAAAATGGGGATGATAACAATGATATAGGGTGGCGCCTGTGGCTCAGCAAGTAGGGCGCCGGCCCCATATACCGAGGGTGGCGGGTTCAAGCCCGGCCCCGCTGAACTGCAAAAACAAAAAATAGCCAGGCGTTGTGGTGGGCGCGTGTAGTCCCAGCTACTCGGGAGGCTGAGGCAAGAGAATCGCCTAAGCCTAGGAGTTGGAGGTTGCTGTGAGCTGTGTGATGACATGGCACTCTACCAAGGGCGATGAAGTGAGACTCTGTCTCTAAAAAAAAAATGATATAACCTCACTTCTCTTCCCAGTTCCCCCCAGAGTCAGGAAAAGCTAGATTGAGAAGGGAAAAAAAAAATGAAAAAAAATGATAATCTCATAGAATTGTTACAAGAAAAGCCTGACATGATGTATATAAGGCTTGTAGCATAGTGCCTGGCACAAGGTAATCGTTGATTAAACATTTGCTTCTATTATGATTATTACTGTCTAGCAAAGACAGACATTAAATACATCAATATGAATAATTAAATCACTATGAGTGACATAGGGCTGAATGGGGAAAAGGAACATGTATTAGTGAAATACAAACAGTTTTAGGGTTTAACAGAGGCTTTCTGGAAAGAGATGTGCATGAGTGGAAGCCCTAAAGGATGAGTGTGAGTTGGCTAAGTGAAAAGCGGTGTGAGGGGCAGCTATGACTCAGTGGGTAGGTACCAGCCCCATATGCCAAGGGTGGTGGGTTCAAGCCCAGCCCCGGCCAAACTGCAACAAAAAAATAGCCAGGCATTGTGGCAGGTGCCTATGGTCCCAGCTGCTCGGGAGGCTGAGGCAGGAGAATCGCCTAAGCCCAGGAGTTGGAGGTTGCTGTGAGCTGTGATGCTGTGGCACTCTACCGAGGGCGACAAAGTGAGAATCTGTCACTAAAAAAAAAAAGAAAGAAAGAAAAAGAAAAGAAAAGAGGTGTGAGGCTTTCTGGAGGTGGGAAAAGCACATGCAAGGGCCCTGTGGTGACAGCCTGTGAAACAGCAGCATGGAAGAGAGTGAGCAGGGGACAGATCCTGCGGGGCCCTTCTTTCCCACAGGAAGAAGATCAGTGGCTGCTCTTACTTCACACCATTCCTTTCACTGAAGATCCTGTACCCCCTTGCCCTGAGGAGGACCCAGATAGAGAGGACCACTCACCAAGGATGTAAAGTTCACCATCTGGGGACACTAAGGAGAGGAAACAAGAATGACCTTAGCAGTAAGTTGAGCACCCAGCCCCAGCACTTACTCCCTGACTCCCACTGTCCACCCCCTCCAATAAGGGCAGAGTTGACCTGGGGGGCCCAGAGGAGAGGGAGTCATACCACCCAGTCCCCTGTGGTACCTTCTTCCAGCGTAAAATCCCGTGAGATTGGCACTATCTGGTCCAGAGAGACATCATCCCCAGTAATGGCCATCCTCCGGTGTGTATACAGGAAGAGGCTAAGGGCAGGAAGCAGTGGTGAGGACAGGGCCTACTGCCCCCGCTCAGGCCCATCTTGGAGGTCTTGGGTGCTCTTGCACTCTCTCCTGAGCTGCCTGCACAGTGCTGGGGGTGACCTGGCCATGCTCCTTGCCCATGGTGCCCTTCAGAGACAGCAGTTTTGTGGGTGAGGTCATCAAAGCTCACCTTTTCTCATGTGGGGGAGCCCCTGGCTTTGTTAGTGAAATACACATTGATCTATCCATGATACATCTTAGCACTGTGTGTGACAGGAATGGTGCAACCTTAGCCAACCCCTTTCTTGCCTTGAACCTCAGTTTTCTTACCTGTAAAATGAGGGTAATGGG
>CAUYRH010024289.1:0-18879 GCA_963574655.1 Perodicticus potto | reverse complement strand
GCACCTTCCTACAGAGATGTCTTTAAAGGAAAAACAACACATCATTCCAAGATGTCTGGCATTCCTTCCTCTTTACCTGTTCGGTGCCTGTCATCCATCTTCACTGCCTCCTTTTCTCTGTCATGCTCAACAACTTAACAGCTTCTGTCCAGGTACCTGAACCAGAGGACTAAAACCTCTCCTGCAGACTGGTTTTAGGTCTCAGTTTATGTAAGAATCTTACACAGCATTGCTAATATAAATTTCAGTCCCCCATCCCCACCCCGGGCAAACAATTACCAAAATATGCAACTTTTTTTGGTGGGAAGAGAGATAGCCCTGTGATTTCTACCCATTTCCTGAGGCCTGTGGAAATAAACCTTTATGTACTTAAAGTTATACAGAAAATAGAATAAAGTTAATACCAAACTTGCTTAGTTATTTATGATATTTGCTATACAGAGACATAAAAATATTGAAAAGAAAAATGACACAAGAATTAAGAAACTACTCTTTATTTTCACACTCCCCCCTTCTTACCCTTAATCTTCATCTTTTAATTGAAGAATAAGGCTTAAGAGAGAAAGGAAAAACCATAAAGGGTAAATTTAGTAGCACTAACAAGGTCCTTGCGTCAAAGCATAGCTCATAAAATTTCTCTAGTTTGCATTCTACAAAACAGCCTTCCAAAAGGTGTTAATTTTCACAGAGTGGGTGCTATGATCTCCATGCCTCAATAGTGTACAGATGGTAGATGATAGTTAGTTTTCTGTAGTAGGAATTCTTAAAAGAGTCTTTAGATATTTTAATGGGGGTTGATCTCCATAAAGATAAAGGGAGTGTACAATATTTTCTAAGCTTTGAGAGCAAACACTTATTTTCTTACAGAACATATCAGAAATACTGTGAAATACGGTGGTTAATGATTCTGGGGGAGAGGAAAGTTCAGTCTCTTCACATTGTTCTTCCCATTCTCTGTTAAAGCCAACAATTACTATTCTAGCATGCAGACTACAAGTCATATTAAGAAAGGGCAGGTTGGTCAAGGATGGAATGGAAAGAACTAGCTGCCTCATTCTTCACTCCTACATTTTCTTCACCCCCTATTTAGGTTATACAAGATGTATGTTCCTCTCTTAAGTAACTGATTGCACCTTCCCTCTTGTGACAGAGCAACATATTCATCACTATCTTAGGAAACAAAATGGTGCTACAGAGGCAAGATGGTAGGCCAGTGGGATCTGTCTAATAATTGCTAAAACAGGCTCAGCGCCTGTGGCTCAACAGGCTAAGGCGCCAGCCACGCACACCTGAGCTGGTGGGTTCGAATCCAGCCCGGGCCTGCCAAACAACAATGACAGCTGCAACCAAAAAAATGGCCAGGCGTTGTGGTGGTCGCCTGTAGTCCCAACTACTTGGGAGGCGGAGGCAGACTCACTTGAGCCCAGGAATTGGAAGTTGCTGTGAGCTGTGATTTCACAGCACTCTATCCAGGGTGACAGCTTGAGGCTCTGTCTCAAAAAAAAAAAAAATAATTGCTAAAACAAAGAGGGTAGCCTTAAGAATTACACAGAACATCCAAACAATTCCTTTCCAAGCACTGGTTAAATCATGAGCAAAACTGATAAAGCAGTTATACCAGAACCTCAGACTTGGATAACAGCCTCCTCTATGCCTGAAATGTGACTAGCTTTCCTGAGGAAGACATTCGCCCTTAGAATCTATCTCATTGGCTTTAATTTGTTCAGTATCTTTTGGGCCTGGGCACACTTCTGACACTGATCAGCAGACTGCCTTTCCTAGGACTGAACTTGATTGACCACAACAAAAGGCTGTAAAACAATCTCCATGGTTACTAACTAATTAAATTTGCATTTAACACCATATGGTGATAGGCAAGAAAGGATAAGATTTGGATCTTAGATCTTTCCAAGGCATATTAGATGATGATAGCAAAGGATTAGTTGCAAGGTGGACCTGAGCTCAGGCTTGGGCATGAAAACAAACTGTTCTCCCACATGGTTTAGAAGAGTTAGGGGCTCCCTGAGCTCTGTTGCAAACTGCAAGGGTTTCATTCAAGGTAGGGTATGATATGGTCAGAAAACCATTCTACAGACAGCTGAAGATGGTCCCCTTCTACAGCCAGAAACACCAGCTGTCCTGCCTTGTCCATCTCCTTTAACCCTAGGCGGTCCTGTAGAAAGAAAGGCCATAATTAATCAAGAGGATTATCAAGGTTTTAGAGCAAAAAATGAATGTTACCTTGAGATACATTCTCAAAATGCAATTTGTACTAAGTATTAATATTGAGGTGTATTGGCTCGGCGCCTGTGGCTAAACGGGCTAAGGCGCCAGCCACATACACCTGAGCTGGCAGGTTCGAATCCAGCCCGGGCCTGCCAAACAATGATGGCTGCAACCAAAAAATGTCCGGGCGTTGTGGCGGGCGCCTGTAGTCCCAGCTACTTGGGAGGCAGAGGCAGGAGACTCGCTTGAGCCCAGGAATTGGAGGTTGCTGTGAGCTGTGATGCCACCGCATTCTATCCAGGGTGACAGCTTGAGGCTCTGTCTCAAAAAAAAAAAAAATAAACTGAGATGTATTGTCAAAAATGCCAAAAAAGGAAACTTCAGCCTAGTTTTTTCTAAGTATTAAAAATGTATATGGAATTGAGGTTATTCTATACAAAGTTTTATATTGTTTCCTGAAAAGCTTCCCAAACCTGGAAGACCACCTATTAGTGGGCAAGCTATAAACAAAATATCACAGTGGGACTGAGCCAAAGATAGGGGAATGTGAGCTAGATAACTTAAAACATATCCAACCTTTGGATAATAAAACTGGGACTCTAATAGCCTGCAATTGACAATGTCATTACCCGTAGTCTCAGTGCAGCAGGACCATCTCAGGTTGGAAAGATAAGCAGTTAAGACAGTGCCAGAGTGGTCCTTTTGCTGTGGCTGCCATCAGAGTTTCACAATAAGAAGTTCTTAGTTGTAATTTTTAAAAGTTGGACCCTAGCTTCCCTTTCTTTTTGCTTTATGCAAGCTGAGACACTAAATGTAAGAGAAAAGCCAAAAGAGACAAATGGCCTCTCAAATTACTTGAAGGCATTCTAGTTAGATGATTGGTTCAGATGTAGCACTTGTGCATTTTTTTAGTCTTAACTCCAAAATAAAATCTTGTGGGGAAGGACCCAGAACTGGCCTTGCTATTAACATTCACAACTCTAGTCCCATTCAACCTGCAAGAGGAGTTGCCCTTGCCCATGCCTAACTTAAAAATGACTTCACATCTATAAATGTTTTAATGTAATGCCCTTGTCTAATATGTTTTCATCATGCATGAGGACTTTTTGTATTTGGAACAGACTGCACTTCAGCAAAGGCAGCCAGTTCTAAACCCTTTTTTTTTGAGACAGAGCCTCAAGCTGTCACCCTGGATAGAGTGCTGTGGCATCACAGCTCACAGCAACCTCCAATTCCTGGGCTCAAGCGAGTCTCTTGCCTCCACCTCCCAAGTAGCTGGGACTACAGGTGCCCACCATGATGCCCGGCCATTTTGTTGTTGCAACCATCATTGTTGTTTGGCAGACCCAGGCTGGATTCGAACCCGCCAGCTCAGGTGTACATGGCTGGCGCCTTAGCCTGTTGAGCCATAGGCGCCGAGCCTCAGCTAGTTATTTTTATTTTTCTATAAATAAAAACAAAGCTGCTATGCCTTAATAGCTTTAGCATTTGTTAATGGAGATTTAAATCCTAAATTACAAAATTGGAACACAGTAACACAGCTGATAGGACAACAGCATTCGAGATTTCAAGATGTCTGTTCTCCCATGAAGAGAAGCAGTCTCAGTTGGGGGTCTGGGCGCATGTGCATCCTCTGAACTAGGGAGAGGTGATTTTGACCATATGTGTAAGACAGTGCCTCTGTGTGTACCAGGCATTTGCATGTATCCTTCTGCTTGCAGTGTCAATGTACACTCGATTTTCATTTTATCCTAAATTGCAGTGCTCAAGCACTCTTCCTGGTGTCATTATATTGTCATAAAATGCCCTGAATCACAAGGTGAGAGATATAAAGTTCGAACTTCTCTTAAAGGAACAA
Source organism: Perodicticus potto (assembly GCA_963574655.1). Taxonomy (NCBI): domain Eukaryota; kingdom Metazoa; phylum Chordata; class Mammalia; order Primates; family Lorisidae; genus Perodicticus; species Perodicticus potto. The sequence goes on along the minus strand of CAUYRH010024289.1, from coordinate 14,795 downwards.
TGTCCAAAAAGACCTTTTCATTCGTGCTTTTCCTCCTGAAGTGACTATAAGTATGGAATGTGTATATATTCCTACATTCTAAGAATTAGATTTATACTTCATGAGTTGTACTTCTAAAAACCAATAACTTCCCAGGTTAACAGTAACTTCCCCTCTTATTCATGGGGTACATTCCAGGACCCCCCCCCCCCCATTGGATTCCTGAAACCAAAGACAGAGCTGAACCCCAGGTATGCTATGATTTTTTTTTTTACATACATACCTATGATGAGGTTTGATTTTTTTTTTTTTTTTGAGACAGAGCCTCAAGCTGTCACCCTGGGCAGAGTACCATGGCATCATAGCTCACAGCAACCTCTAACTCTTGGGCTTAAGCAATTCTCTTGCCTCAGCTTCCCAAGTAGCTGGGACTACAGGTGCCTGCCACAACGCTCAGCTATTTTTTGGTTGTAGTTGTCATTGTTGTTTGGCAGGCCTGGGCTGGATTTGAACCTGTCAGCTCTGTTGTATGTGGCTGGCGCCTTAGCTGCTTGAGTTACAGGCACCGATCCATGAGGTTTGATTTATAAAGTATGCACAGTAACATATTAACAACTAGTAACATATAATACTTATATTGAGAGAGGATACCCAAAAAGGGTGAGGTCTGGGAGAACAGGTTTTGTCAAGGAGAGCACAAGGATACACTTGCAGGGTCCTCTCCATGGTAACTCAGCCCTTAGGAATTTGTAACTTCCTGGAACTTGGAAATTTCCAAGTTCTGTGAAATCCTGTAGTTCTGCGGGGGCTGGACTAGCATCTCCCGCTTGATTCAAACTGGCCAATGAGAAGGGTACCTGTGGGGTGGAACTTCTTGACTGTCTACAAAAAAGGGAAGATCAAGCTAGACAGGGAGTGCGGCCATTTGGAATTCTTCTATGCCGTAAGCTCCCAGCTGGTGAATAAAGCCCTTCCTCTTATAAACGTGGTGTTTGGGTGCTCTTTCTCTCCACTGGGCCTTGTCTTCCTGCAACAGAGCCACAGGCGCCGAGCCAGTACACTCATATTTTCAACCAAAAAAATAAAAAGCCTAAACTCAAGCCATAGAATAAAATTATTCAATGCTTGGGAAAACAAATTATATGGCAGAAAGATATAATGTTCTCCGTCCATGGCTGCTGTGAACAGGTTGGGAAATCTTCAAGGGAAGCTCCCCAGAAAGAATTTAACTATGCCTTCAATGACCTCCTAGGGAAATCTCAAAATTGGCCTTTGGAGTCACAGGGCTCAGGCCTCCACATTCTGGTCAGGGTTATTTACATAATTTTACATAAGAAAACACACAGGGGCTCAATGCTCAGTAGTTAGGGAGCAGTTGTTCTTGGTTAGCAGGCCTGAGCCATGCTCAAATCATGCCTCACTTTGAGCCCCTTTCATAAACTCTCTGAAAGTTGGGGGTACTTAAAATTTCATCCCTCTGGGCACGTGGCTGGTTTTCTTGGAAAGAAGCCTCCTAACCAGGGGTTTCCAGGGCTTTGCAAAGATCCCTTTAATAACATAACCTCAACTGTTTAAAGAGCTTTACAGGTCAGAAGCTACTTCAGAAGTAAGGACAAATAACCAAATAATCTAACCAAGATTATTCTTATTGCCCATCACTTAGGAAATAACGAAGGTTACAAAAACTGAGAGTCAGGAAACATGGGAAAAACCCATAGTTTGTCTGTCATATTACAGAAATCACAAGACGCTAAATTGGCATGCCTCAACAGGAAAAGCAAAAGTATTAGTCTTGGCTCGGCACCTGTGGCTCAACGGGCTAAGGCACTAGCCACATACACCTGAGCTGGCGGGTTTGAATCCAGCCCAGGCCCTCCAAACAACAATGACGGCTGCAACCAAAAAATGGCCGGGCGTTGTGGCGGGTGCCCTGTAGTCCCAGCTACTTGGGAGGCAGAGGCCGGAGACTGGCTTGAGTCCAGGAATTGGAGGTTGCTGTGAGCTGTGATGCCACGGCACTCTCTTCAGGGTGACAGCTTGAGGCTCTGTCTCAAAAAAAAAAAATTAAAATTAAAATTAAAAAAAAAGTATTAGTCTCTTTAGACAATAAATTTACATTATTTCTATGATAATAAATCATTTAGTTCCCAAATCGTGTCTCACAGAGTTTATCTTTAAACTCCAACATCCAGACAACAAGAATCAATAAACAGTTATTCAGTGTCGCAAATTCTCCACCCTATAAAAGGTGAGAAATAAATATTTTGTTAAATCTTTATCAATTTTTCTACTCTACTTTCTTGTGAAAATGTATTCATTTTTCTGCAAAGTGGAAATTATTCTTATTTCCTTTCCCAGGTACCATTCCTAAAGCCAAACCCTGGAATTCCAAAATACCTTCAAATAAAAAGCATACCTGAGGGTGGCACCCATAGCTCAGTGGGTGGGGCACTGGCCACATACACCAGAGCTGGTGGGTTTGAACCCAGCCCGAGGCAGCTAAAACAATAACAACTGCAACAAAAAAATAGCCAGGGTTGTGGAAGGCACCTCTAGTCCCAGCCACTAGGGAGGCTGAGGCAAGATAATCACTTAAGCCCAAGAGTCTGAGTTTGCTGTGACTGTGACACCATGACACTCTACCGAGGGCGACATAAGACTCTGTCTCAAAAAAGAAAAAAGAAGAAAATGGTCAGTAAGAATTGTTAACAATTGAAATATAAGAGCAGGCTTTTTTTCCTGAGATCTACATTTTTCATGACTCTTTGAAAATATTTTATCTTTTAAAATTCTGTTAAAATTTATATTAAAGTGAAAAGAAAAACTGATGCTGAAATAAGTGAACAAATCTTTTCTAGATGACACACCCAGGAAGGGGCACTGCTGACAGACATGTGTGACTTAAGTGTCAAGTCACATCATCCTATCACTTGTAACACCCACCCATCCCCATCCAGCTCACAGAAGACTGGGATGACCCAGAGTGCTCACAGGGGCCATGTCTCTTTGAATGTCATCCCCAGACAGTTATAAAACCCAGGACCCAGGAAAAGACAAGAGGGTGGCTGAGAACATGTCACCCTATTAGTTTCTAAATAAAAACCTCAATCCAAAGACATTCTGGTAAGAAGTCTGTGCCTGGAGAACAACAAAGGGTAAAAGGCACAAAGAATTGTTAAAGCAGAGTATCAAGTGAATATTCTCTGATTTCCTCTCATGTGAAATCGTCAAAAACACAAATATTTTCAAAAGAGCCACCTGCTGCTCTGTGAAATATGATAAACAAAACATTCTACCTTTTTGTAAAGTATAATAATGGACAAATAGTGGATAATGTGAATTGGTGAGTGAAAGCTGACATTTGGGAATGTGGAGGAAAAACTAATTTAGGATTTTACTGCAAGTTCTAGTGGAATTATGCTACAGAACTGGTACATTTGAGATTCTGTTCTCCATTCATTTAGAAAATAAAAGGAAAAACAAGTCCTTCTGTGGAGGATTAAAATAACTAAATAGTTGGAAATTTGACTGAACTGACTTGCACCCTGATTTCCTACCTAAAAATACTGAAATCTAACCCAAATGCATGTTTGTAAGTTACTAACTTAGAAATAAAAGTTATTACAACAAAAAAATAGCCGGGCATTGTGGCAGGTGCCTATAGTCCCAGCTACTTGGGAAGCTAAGGCAAGAGAATCACATAAGCCCAAGAGTTTGAGGTTGCTGTGAGCTGTGTCACCACTGTACTCTACCGAGGGCAACATATGAGACTGTCTCAAAAAAATAAAAAGAAATAAAAGCTATGCTCAACCAACTCCAAATTACAGTTAACCTCTGATTACATCACCAGAAGATATCCACTGTGAACTAAAGTATTAAGGCTCCTCTCCCCCCAAGCAACTGACTGACTGGACCCTCTCCTTGGCCAAAGGGATCCCCTAAAACTGAATTGCTATGACAGAAAGGAGATCGGACAAGCCTCAACATGTCCCCCTGCCTTTTTAGGGATTTTCTTTGTGACCCATTAACAGGCCTAAGGCTATGCAAAACATTACCTACAGGTTCTCAAAATATACAACAAACCATTTGAGCCTGAGCATATGTCCAGTAGTATGTCTCTGATTAAAACAACCCTTATCTCAGCATTCGTCTTTGCTGACTCTTGGTCTAGTAGACAAAGCCTAACTCAGCCAACAGAGACACAAAGAATCTTTAAACCCTTGGGTGGCGCCTGTGGCTCAATGAGTGGGGTGCCAGCCCCATAAACTGAGGGAGGCAGGTTCCAACCAAACTTCAACAAAAAAATAGCCAGGCATTGTGGCAGGCGCCTGTAGTCCCAGCTGCGGGGGAGGCTGAGGCGGAGGCTGAGGCAAGAGAATCGCCTAAGGCCAGGAGCTGGAGGTTACTGTGAGCTGTGACGACACAGCACTCTACTAAGAACAACAAAGTGTGACTCTGTCTCTAAAAAACAAAAATTATCTTTAGACCCATCTATAACCTGTAAGCCCCTACTTTGGAACATCCCATCTTTTGTGGCAAAACCAATGTATGTCTTCCACATATTAATTTATGACTTTACCTGTAATTCCTGTCTCCCTGAAATGTATGAAACCAAACTGTAATTCTGCCACCATGAGTCCACTTGCAACGGGTTCTTGGGTGTGTCTCCAGGTAAATTTCCCAAATTTAGCTCAGAATAAATCTCTTTAAATTATTTACACAGTATGGCTTCATTTCTGTTAAAACCACTATCATAGTCCAAAAAAGATGACAACAAACCTACAACAAATCAAATACTGAATTTGGTTTGCTTCTTCATGCACCTTTTTTTTTTTTTTTTTGCAGTTTTTGGCTGGGGCTGGGTTTGAACCCGTCACCTCCGGCATAGGGGGCCGGCGCCCTACTGCTCTGAGCCACAGGTGCTTCTTCGTGCATGTTTTAAAAGCCCTTCCTGGCTCGGCGCCTGTGGCTCAACAGGCTAAGGCGCCAGCCACGTACACCTGAGCTGGCAGGTTCGAATCCAGCCCCGGCCACCAAACAACAATGACGGCTGCAACCAAAAAATGGCCGGGCGTTGTGGTGGGTACCTGTAGTCCCAGCAACTTGGGAGGTGGAGGCAGGAGACTCGCTTGAGCCCAGGAATTGGAGGTTGCTGTGAGCTATGATGCCACAGCACTCTACCCAGGGCGACAGCTTGAGGCTCTGTCTCAAAAAAAAAAAAATTAATAAACAAACAATAATAATCAGGCATGGTGGGTGACAGGTTCTGAACCCCAAAATGAAAGATTATTCCAGATCGGCGCCTGTGGCTGGAGTGGCTAAAGCGCCAGCCACATACACCAGAGCTGGTGGGTTAGAATCCAGCCCAGGCGGGCGGTGCCTGTGGCTCAGTGAGTGGGGCGCCACTCCCATATGCCGGAGGCAGCGGATTCAAACCCAGCCCCGGCCAAAAACTGCGGGGGGGGGGTGGGGGGGGGGTGGGGAAGAATCCAGCCCAGGCTGCAACCAAAAAATAGCCGGGCATTGTGGCAGGCATCTGTAATCCAAGCTACTTGGGAGGCTGAAGCAGAATTGCTTCAGCCCAGGAGTTGAAGGTTGCTGTGAGCTGTGATGCCACAGCACTCTACCCAGGGCAACAGCTAGGGAGGGAAGGAGGGGAGGTAGGGAGGGAGGGAAGAAGGAAGGAAGGATATTTATTTCAAGGTGCAAAAGGAAAGGAAAACAGAATTCCCGTTCCGTGCGGGGAATGTGGTCTTTTTTTTTTTTTGAGACAGAGGCTCAAGCTGTCACCCTGGATAAAGGGCTGTAGCATCATAGCTCACAGTAACCTCCAATTCCTGGGCTCAAGCGAGTCTCCTGCCTCCACCTCCCAAGTAGCTGGGACTACAGGCGCCTGCGACAACGCCCGGCCATTTTTTGGTTGCAACCGTCATTGTTGTTTGGCGGGCCGGGCTTCGAAACCGCCAGCTCAGTTGTACGTGGCTGGCGCCTTAGCCCGTTGAGCCACAGGCACCGAGCCTATATTAAACTATTTTAAATTGCACACGAACTTTATGTCCACCCTGTATTTTAGATGTACAATCTGATGCATTAATATATATTGTAAAATGATCAACGTCAATTATGATTAACATACATACATATATATATATATATATATATATACATATATATATATAATTTGTGTGAGTTAAGAAATTATAAGTCATGGAATTCATTCCTCTTCCATGGCTGAAATAAATACACAAAATTTTATGGCAAACATGAATATGGCAGTTGTGGCAGTGCTCCCTGTGTGACCTGCCCCAACCACCATTCAGTGATCTGCAAAGCCACAGTCCCAGAGCTGTGGCTGGGTCAGCACCAAGGGTGCTGCCCACACCTGGTTCGTCAGCAGCTTCCCGGAGGGTGCTTCCCCTCCAGCTCCCTTCCCACCCCCCACCGCAAAGGTGGCAGCTGAGGCAGGGCAGCTCCTAGGTGTGCCAGAAGTTGTAGACCTTGGAGCCCTATTCACTGGACCACACTTGGGCTTGGACTTTGGCAGCAACCACTAGACATAGAGCCTGGCCCAGTGACCCGCTTCTGGTGCCCTGTGGCCGCACCCTGCTGCAGGACCTGCCTGACCTGAAGGACCAAAGCGCCACCTGCAGCCACAGGGGGCCTGGCAGGCACGCCTGCTGCCTTGGGCGCCAGAGCACTTGACCGCTGTCACCTCCCCAGATGCCTGTCAGCCATGTGAAACAGCCCAGGCTGGAATCCCAGTAGCACAAGGCAGGGGCCAAGGAGAAACAGGCCCCACTCCCTGTGCACCCAGTGGCAAGGGCCACAGAGCTGGGGTAGAAGGGGTGTATAAAGACTGCAGCCTGGAAAGGCAGATGGAGGGAGGCCTGCCCATTAGAGGAGCCTTTTAACTGAAGGCAGGTTGTGGTTTCTAGGCCAAAGGGTCTAAAGTGGCTGCAAGAACAAGGAAAAGGAAGCCTTCTACAGAACCAGAAAGTGAACCAGGAAGATCTATGGACAGGCCCAGCCACGGCTGTTCACATCCACACAAGGGTTAATATCGCTTGACTCTTACATCGGCCACCCCGTCACTACCTCGTGCAGCCCAGAATGGGTAGTCTCCCACCGCAGCCCTGATCTTAGGAGCAGACAACACAGGGACAGTCTTTCCTTGAAGGATGCCAACGAGGTTTACTCCAATAGCAGCAGGAACAGCAATAAGCTGCTATCTCTGTTCTCTATGAACCAGAGCAGGCAGGCCCCCAGAGAGGTGGAGACAAGGAGACAGCCAGCACAGGAGGAATGGAGTCAGTGTACGCTGCCAGCTCCCCTGACTCCTGTCTGGCAGCCAGTGTCCCCCTATACTTCACCTTCTGCCATGAGTGGCTGAGGGTGAACACCCACTTTGTGTAGTGCCAACTTGTCCCTTTTCACAAATTCTGCTCCCCTTTCTCCAGACAACACATTAAACAGCAGGGAGGCAATGAAGAGATCTATTGTCTCAACGGAGAAAAATGCCCTTTTGTGAAATCCAACGACCCTCCAAGCTTTTTCGAAATGTACGAGTGAAAAAAGAGGCTTGTGACTTTCCAGTTCCAGAAAAATCCAACGATTGCCCTTTATTAAAATTGCTTGAATTGTACGTGTATCTCCATATATGGGTACACGTCCAAGACAAGGGAAATGTAGACTTCATAAACAAGGCTTTATAATTTTTTTATGAGCACATTATATTTCTACTTTTTTTTTTTGAGACAGAGTATCAAGCAGTCTCCCTGGATAGAGTGTCATGACATCAGAGCTCAAAGCAACCTCAAACTCTTGGGCTTCAGTGATTCTCTTGCGTCAGTTTCCCAAGTAGCTGGTACTACAGGCACTAGCCACAATGCCCTTCTTTTTATTTTGGAGGGAGCACCTGGATGTGAACTTTTTTTTTTTTTTTTGAGACAGAGTCTCACTATGTTGCCCTTGGTAGAGCGTCGTGGCTTCATAGCTCACAGCAACCTCCAACTCTCGGCCTTAAGCAATTCTCTCCTCTCAGCCTCCTGAGTAGCTGGGACTACAGGCATCCACCACAAAGCCCAGCTATTTTTTGGTTGCAGTTGTCATTGTTGTTTAACAGACCTGGGCCGAGTCCAACCTGCCTACCTCAGTGTATGTGGCTGGTGCCCCAACCACTGAGCTACTGGCGCCAAGCCTATTTCTACATTTTTTTTTTTTTAGACAGAGACTCAAGCTATCACCCTGGATAGAGTGCTGTGGCATCACAGCTCACAGCAACCTCCAATTCCTGGGCTCAAGCGAGTCTCCTGCCTCCGCCTCCCAAGTAGCTGGGACTACAGGCACCCACCACAACGCCCGGCCATTTTTTGGTTGTAGCCATCATTGTTGTTTGGTGGGCCCAGGCTGGATTCGAACCCGCCAGCTCAGGTGTACGTGGCTGGCGCTTTAAACCGTTGAGCCACAGGCGCCAAGCCGAGGTCATCTTTTTTTGCCAGAACTTTAGCAGTAGCTGCTGCAACAGCAGCAGCACCCTTAGCAGGTACATTTTTGGAAAAAGCTTTCAGGACAGTTGCCTTTTGAAGCTTCTTAACTTCATTCTTTTTTTTTTTTTTTGAGACAGAGCCTCAAGCTGTTACCTTGGATAGAGTGCCGTGGCATCACAGCTCACAGCAACCTCCAATTCCTGGGCTCAAGCAAGTCTCTTGCCTCTGCCTCCCAAGTAGCTGGGAATACAGGTGCCCGCCACAACGCCCGGCCATTTTTTGGTTGCAGTGGTCGTTTTTGTTTGGCAGACCTGGGCTGGATTCGAACTCGCCAGCTCAGGTGTATGTGGTTGGTGCCTTAGCCCGTTGAGCCACAGGCGCCGAGCCCTTAACTTCATTCTTGATAATTCTGTTCCTCATTTTCTTTGTCTTTATTTATTTTATTTATTTATTTTTTTTTGAGACAAAGCCTCAAGCTGTCCCCTGGATAGAGTGCTGTGGCATCACAGCTCAAAGCAACCTCCAATTCCTGGGCTCGAGCGAGTCTCCTGCCTCCGCCTCCCAAGTAGCAGGGACTACAGGCACCCGCCACAACGCCCGGTCATTTTTTGGTTGCAGCCGTCTTTGTTGTTTGGTGGCCCAGGCTGGATTCGAACCCACCAGCTCAGGTGTACATGGCTGACGCCTTAGCTCGTTGAGCCACAGGCGCCGAGCCTTTCTTTGCCTTTATAACTCTCAAACAATCATAATCTGTCATCTTAGGTTTCCTTTCCCTGGCTTCAATTTTCTTGGCCCATCTTGTGACTGCCCATTTTGTATTTATATCTGCCTTCTGTCAGGCTTATTACACATACTTCTGGCGGGCACTGGGTGGGAACTTGAGGATGAAGTCAGCAAGTTGCATGCATTTGAAAGGCATGACCTGTCTTCTTGTCTGAGTGCAAGGTCCAGCAACCAAAGCCCTGTTTTCATCAATAACACCTACAATTGCTACCAGCTTTCCCATGTGAGGCCCAAAGAAGACAGAGGTCACTCAGCCAACCTCCACAAAGTGTCTGAACACATGTTGGTGGCATCCGGCGAGAAGGGCAGCCATCAGACTTTGACAGCAATACCTATAGAGAAGAGTGAATTCCTAGCTCCGTGACCGTAGCACAGTGGTTATGGCGACAGCCACATACACCAAGGCTGGCAGGTTCAAACTCGGCCCTGGGCCAGATAAACAACAATGATAATTGCAACAAAAAAAAATAGCCAGGCCTTGTGGCGGGCACTTGTAGTCCCAGCTACTTGGGAGGCTGAGGTAAGAGAATCACTTAAGTCCAAGAGTTGGAGATTGCCATAAGTTGTGATGCCATGGCACTCTACCAATGGCAACATAGTGAGACTCTGTCTCAAAAAGAAAAAAATAGTGAATTTCTTCTCTTCTTGAGAGGGTTAAATTTCTTTAAGGGTGGGCTATGCATTCACACTAATGATATACTTAAAATAATGTTAAAAACTTACATGAGGCCAGGTTTGTGGTAAGAGATAGGTCAGGGTGGTATCTCAGGCTTGTAATCCTAGCACTCTGGGAGGCAAAGGCAGGAGGATTCATTGAACTCAGAAGTTTGGGTTGGAGTGAGCTATGATGACACCACTCTACCCAGGGCAACAGAATGAGACTCTGTCTTTTTTTTTCTTTCTTTCTTTTTTTTTTTGTTGAGACAGAGTCTCACTTTGTGGCTCTTGGTAGAGTGCCATGGTGTCACAGTTTACAGCAACCTCAGTCTTGGGATCAAGCGATTCTCTTGCCTCAGCATCCCTAGTAGCTGGGACCACAAACACCCACCACAACGCCTGCCTATTTTTCTTTTTTTTGTAATTTTTTTTTTTTGTAAGCACTTTATTTATTTATTTGCAGTTTTTGGCTGGGGGCGGCACCCTACTCACTGAGCCACAGGCGCCACCCCCCCTAAAAATAGAGATGGGGTATTGCTCTGGCTCAGGCTGGTCTCAAGCCCATGAGCTCAGGTGATATGTCCACCTCGGCCTCCCAAGGGCTAGAATTACAGGCCCTATAATCTGTCTCAAAAAAAAAAAAAAAATTTTATTATGTCCCAAAGCATCTTACAGTTCTTAGGAGTGCTTTTTTTTTTTTTTTTTTGAGACAGAGCCTCAAGCTGTCACCCTGGGTAGAGCACTGTGGCATCACAGCTCACAGCAACCTCCACTTCCTGGGCTCAAGCGAGTCTCCTGCCTCCGCCTCCCAAGTAGCTGGGACTACAGGCGCCTGTCACAACGTCTGGCGTCATTGTTTGGCGGGCCCAGGCTGGATTCAAACCCGCCAGCTCAGGTGTACGTGGCTGGCGCCTTAGCACGTTGAGCCACAGGCACCGAGCCTTTACCCAAGAGACTTTATTGGCTCCATAAGGTTTAGTTATTTCCTTAAGATTGGCTGGTCATATATGAAAATACATTTCAGTCAAAGCCTAGGTCATTAATCGACGTTTCTAATTGAACTTATGAATATTATTATATTGTTATGTATAAAATAATTGTTAGGGGCTAGGGCGGTGGCTCATGCCTGTAATCTCAGCACTTGGGAGGCTGAGGCAGGGGGATTGCCTGAGCTCAGAAGTTCGAGACCAGCCTAAAGAAGGGCAAGACTCAGTCTCTAAAAAATAGCGGGGTATTGTGGCAGGTGCCTGTGGTCCCAGCTACTTGGGAGGCTGAGGCAGAAGAATCGCTTAAGCCCAGGAGTTTGAACTGCGAGTTATGAAGCCACGGCACTCTACTCAGAGCGACAAAGTGACACTGTCTGGGAAAAAAAAAAATTGTTGGTTTCTGAATTCTGGAGAGAGGTCAGGTAAGGAGGAAATAGTTAAATTTTATCTTTGTTCTCAACAGTGTATTTTACCAAACTGCTGTAAGCTACACATAGCTTAAGTGAGAAGGAAGTTTTCGGGCAGCACCTGTGGCTCATCGAGTAGGGCGCAGGCCCCATATACAGAAGGTGGCGGGTTCAAACACAACCTTCGCCGAACTGCAAAAAACAGAAAAACGCCCGGACGTTGTGGCGGGCGCCTGTAGTCCCAGCTACTTGGGAGGCTGAGGCAAGAGAATCGCCTAAGCCCAGGAGTTGGAGGTTGCTGTGAGCTGTGACGGTACAGCACTCTACCAAGGCCGGTAAAGTGAGACTGTCTCTGAAAAAAAAAAAAAAAAAGAATTAGCCACGTCAGCCTTTAAATGAAATGAAGTGCGAATCCACGGTCAACACAGATGAACGCTGAAAACGACGTAGAGCAAAGCAGCCCAGCCAGGTAGACGAGGCCATTTACGTGTACTATACAGGCAACTCCATGGAGCACCAAGATTAGTGGTTGCCGGAGCCTGGGGGTGGGATGGGGTTTCGGGGTGCAGGGATCGTCGTGTGATTGCTGAACAGTCGTTTGAGTTTCTTTGCTGTGGTAGCACTGGTGGCTATGGTTTTAGTATGAATATGCTAAAAGCCACTGAATTGTTCACTTCAACATATTTTAAATAGGAAATAGTATGTCATGTAAATTTTACCTAATTGTTCCGAAATGTTAAAAGGATGTCACAAGACATATCCATTTTCCCAAGCATTTGAATTAGGATAGGAAAAAACATAAAATGGCGGCAGCTCCGATCGGACCACGTGACCGCCACTTCTTTCCTTCCCACCCTCCAGAAAGTCTTTTCCTCAGAGCTGCCCGAGACGTAGCCCTGCTCATTGTTAGGCGAAGCCGAGGTAACCCTTCCAAAGCGCGCTCTAGTTCCAGCCGCGTAAAGGAGCGAGCGTCTAGAGACGCGCTGAGAGCGCGCACGTACAACGTCAACCCGTAAGCGCCGCTCCTGCGGGAGATGGGAGGAGGAGAGCGGCGTGGAGGAAGGTGGGGGAAGTTGGCGCATGCGCCAAAGGCTGACGGGTTTGAAATGGCTTCAGCGTTAGCTGGGACCAGACTCAGGTGAAGGTCTGGTCCGCGCGGTTGGAGCGGCCCGCGGGCGAGCCGGGCTTCTCAACACCCTATCGGATTGCGGAAGGGCCAGGAGCGACTGTTTTGGTAGTACAGCGGCCGCGGGCTGGCGACGGTGGGGCTCTTGTGGGACTGGGACGGAAGGGACCCGGTCCCTTTTGTGCGGGTCGGAGCAGGCCCCGCGCGGCCGGCCCCTCCCCCACCAACTCGCGCTCTGCCCGCGCCCCTTCGGGTGCCCCCAGCGCCCCCGAGCCTCGGCCTGGCTGGGCTGCCGTCCGCCGCCCAGCACCGCGGAGCTGCTGCGGCTTTAGACTCCTGGCCCTCACGCCCAGGGCAGGGGGGCGGCGCGCGGCAGCATGCGGGTTGAGGGATGGAGGCTTTCTCCGTCCCGTCCAGGGGTGCCGGAGAACGCAGCTCTCGGGATCCCCACTGTCGTGGGTCGGTCGACTGCGCCTTCCGTGTTGTGCGCCTGGAGGAAGATGGTTGGCCGAGCTCTGACCCTTGGGCGTTCGCCGAGTCGGCGGCCGGGGGAGGGGTGGGCTGCGCGGCGGGGAGCGTCGCTTTCCTGGTTTGAATGGGGGGGAGGGGGCTTCGCAGTGACTCGGAAGGGTCGTCCGTTATCTCAACTGCCCTTTCCCTGGAGTGGAGGGGAAGGGAAGGAATCGGGCGGATTCTGTATTAGAGAAAGTGTGGAGATGATCGTTATTTAAATGATGTCCTTTCAAACCTTTCTCTGGGGTCTGATCCCGTTTCCGTTATTGGCTTTATCTCTGCTGTGGCCTCACTCAGCCCAGTGCCCTGCGTACACAACACCCGGGCTGGGTTTCTACGAATATGAAGTTGTGAAGTGTTTTTTTGTTAACAATTTAAAAACAGCAGATGGTTTTTCGTTAAAAGGTGACAATTTGTAGTCGCATAAGTGCCTTGTAAGTCCATTCTTTAGGTCGTCTTTTAACTTAAGGTGCTTTGGGTGATCTACTCGATGTAAAATGTTTTTGCTTCATCTCAGATGTTCTTTTGCTCTTATTCTGCTTCTATTTTTTTTCTGCTTAGATCTACAAAGATATTCTTGATACTGTACATTAAACATTTTCAAATACCGTTTTGTGATACTTGTAGTTTGATTGGACTTTAAAATGTGGATCCTTTCTTAATAGATCGCTGTTGTAGAAGACAAAAAAGTGAAGGCTTTTTTCCTTTTACATCATGGCTCAATTTGGAGGACAGAAGAATCCACCATGGGCTACTCAGTTTACAGCCACTGCAGTATCACAGCCAGGTGGGGCCACTGAACACATACTTATAATACATGTGCACATTTACAGTAAACGATGGTAAATTACACTGTGGGTGATATTGTAAAATGCTTGGAAATACTGAATCCTTTAAGTTTATCTTTGGCTCCTTTTAAAAATTCACAGATAACTAGTAAAAAAAGACTGTTTCACCCAGTAGCTTGGACAGTATTGCATTTTAAACCTTAAGTTGATCATTTATTTATTTATTATTTTTTTTTTGGTAGAGACAGAGTCTCACTTTATCCCCCTCAGTAGAGTGCCGTGGCCTCACACAGCTCACAGCAACCTCCATCTCCTGGGCTTAGGTGATTCTCTTGCCTTAGCCTCCAGAGTAGCTGGGACTACAGGTACCTGCCACAAGGCCCAGCTATTTTTTGTTGCAGTTTGCCTGGGGCTGGATTTGAACTTGCCACCCTCAGTATATGGGGTCATCACCTTACCCAGTTAGCCATAGGCACCGCCCTATTTATTTATTTATTGAGACAGTCTCACTTTGTCTCCCTGGATAGAGTGCTATGGTGTCACAGCTCGCAACAATCTCAAACCCTTCAGTTTAAGCCATTCTCTTACCTCCACCTCCCAAGTTGCTGGGACTACAGGAGCCCACCACAATGCCCGGCTAAAGTTTATTAACTTTTAATTGATTTTATTGTGTTAGAGGTTAGCAGCTACTCTTTGCTTTTTTTGTTTGTTTTGAGACAGAGCCTAAAGCTGTCACTCTGGGTAGAGTGCTGTGGCATCACAGCTCACAGCAACCTCCAACTCCTGGGCTCAAGCAGTTCTCTTGCCTCAGCCTCCCAGGTAGCTGGGACTACAGGCACCCTCCACAACGCCCAGCTATTTTTTTTTTTTTAATTTAATTTAATTTTTTTTTTTTTTTGAGGCAGAGCCTCAAGCTGTCACCCTGGATAGAGTGCTGTGGCATCACAGCTCACAGCAACCTCCAATTTCTGGGCTCAAGCGAGTCTCCTGCCTCCGCCTCCCAAGTAGCCGGGACTATAGGTGCCCGCCACAACGCCCGGCCATTTTTTGGTTGCGGCCATCTTTGTTGT
>CAUYRH010024288.1:0-11299 GCA_963574655.1 Perodicticus potto | reverse complement strand
AAATGCTCACCATCCTTAATCATCAGAGAAGTGCAAATCAAAACTGCTTTGAGATATCACCTAACTCCAGTAAGATTAGCCCACATGACAAAATCCCAAAACCAGAGATGTTGGTGTGGATGTGGAGAAAAGGGAACACTTCTACACTGCTGGTGGGAATGCACACTAATACGTTCCTTTTGGAAGGATGTTTGGTGAGTACTTAGCGATCTAAAAATAGACCTTCCATTCAACCCTGTAATTCCTTTACTAGATATATACCCAGAAGACCAAATATCACCTTATAGCAAAGACATCTGTACCAGAATGTATTGCAGCCCAATTCATAATTGCTAAGTCATGGAAGAAGCCCAAGTGCCCATCGACCCACGAATGGATTAATAAATTGTGGCACATGTATACCATGGAATACTATGCAGCCTTAAAGAAAGATGGAGATTTTACCTCTTTCATGTTTACACAGATGGAGCTGGAACATATTCTTCTTAGCAACGTATCTCAAGAATGGAAGAAAAGTACCCAATGTACTCAGCCCTACTATGAAGCTAATTTATAGCTTTAATATGAAGGCTATAACCCAACTATAGCACAAGAATATGGGAAGGGAGGGGAGGGGGGAGGTTGGGGTGGAGGGAGGGTAATTGGGGGGGCCACACATGGTGCATCTTAGAAAGATACAGGCAAAACTTACTAGATGCAGAATACAAATGTCTTCATAACAGTAATAGTAACTAAGAAAATGCCATGAAGGGTATGTTAAACAGTTTGATGAAAACATTTCAGATTGTGTATGAACCCAGCACATTGTACCCCTTGATTGCTCTAATGTACACAGCTATGATTTAATAAAAAAAAAAAGAAGAAGAATAGATTAAAGCATGTCCATTTAGATGGACACTAAAATTTGAAATTCATGTGATTTCTATGGGTCATAAAGTATTATCCTTTTTTTCAACTATTTAAAATTTAAAAAGCATTCTTAGTTCTTAAGCCATGAAAAACTGAGTGGACATCTCGATTTGGTCCCCTGGCTATAGTTTGCTGACCCCTGGAAAGCAGTGACAGGAAGAAGGGGGTTCTGTTTGTGCTGACAGTAGAATGAGGACAAAGAGTCAGAGTGCTCAGGATGTAAGAGCATTCCACACACAGGACAGAGCTGTGCAGAGGCCTTAAAGATGTGTTTTTAACAAGGGGGTGTGCCTGTGTCTCTCCACAGGAGACAGTTGTTGAGGGAGCAGATCTAGAAACTTCTATGACCAGGCCTGGTCCTGGATGGAGCTGTAAATATGAAGACAAAGCCGGTGTCCGTGCCCGCCAGCAGTTGCAAAGCCTCTTGTTCAGGGATGCGCACTGTGGACTCCACTCCCAGGCATGACTTGCAACAGAACCAACTCTGACTTTCTGGCCCTGGTTCCTCACCTGTAGCTCTCTGCATTGTGCAAGTTTGGTCATTCTTAGATTTTAAGTGACAGTATCTTTCTAGAAGAACTGTGGGTGAAGCTGTGTACAACCTGAGGGCATTTTGTTTTATTTTTAATGCAAAATGACTACTTCAAGGCTCACAACTCTTTGAGTGTCATAGATTTGTTTGATTCCTAGATTCCATCAAATGTTGATTAGCTCGGTGCCCTGCATGGCAGCTTGGCACCCTTCACATAGTATATTGTGACTTAATTTCATTAAACCCAAGTGATTAGAGGTCTCTGGCATTCGCTCTTCAAAAGGAAATGGGCAACCCTCCGTCCATCAACCACAGGCCACCACAAGTACAGACGCCATCACTTGTGGAGCCTTCCCAGAACCTGCTACAGCTCCGGGTCCTGTGAGTTGAGGAGTGAGCAAGAGAGGTGACGGGGCAGGGGGTGGGGGTGGAGACTCGTCTTCACAGAGTATTGTTTGAGTCCTTGGCTTTCAGCTCTGAGTCAATCCCTGCTCTTGAGGAAGCCCCCAGGTCCATATTTTACCTTCATATATGGATTGCTAACCCTGCCCATTAACATTGCTTGTGCAAAATTAAGGCCCAAAAAAGCATCTGACCCTTCATATCCCCAAGTGGGGGGCAGAGCACCTCAGCAGCTCTCGAGTCCTGGCACCATCAAGACAATCAATAACCACCAACCCCCATCCTTTGCTTAAAGTGGTTAACTTATTTTTTCCCTCATACCTTTATAAACTCACACACACACCCCAACACACACGTGTGCTCCCAGGTTCAAGGCACAAGTGCCAGGGCTCAGCCTGGAGGGAACATTTATGACTGGGTCACAGGTCCCCAACATAGGGACTGAGAAGGGAAACGCTGAGAGACCATCCACTAGTTGCACACTCGGGACGGAGAACTTCCACACAGTCTCCACTGTGTTTGTGTCAGTAGGATTTTCAGACCCAGAATCTGGGTGTAGCTCATGAGCTGTGCCCCACCATGGGAGACACACGCGAGGACAAGACAACGACCTCAGGACGATAGCCTGGGGTGTGCAGAGCCCTCGGGGACAGCACACTCTGTGACACTCGGGTTCAGGACCAATCACAGAAACATCAGTACAGGGAAGACACCCTGTGGGCTAGAAGCCTAAATTCCTACCAGCCCCTCACCTTGAATGTCCAGTTTCTCCTGGCCTAAGGTGTGACTTTTGCTGATAAAAAGAAGCAACTTAGAGCAACAGTAGGCAGCGTGGGAGCTGACCTGCCAGGCCTGCGTTCTGGTCTGGGCATCCTGCTTCCAAACCCAGCCCTTCACTTTATCTCCTGTGCTCATGGCGCTTCTGACACTCAGCAGACCCTTGATGTGCACCCGCTCTCAGGTACACCATGGACGGCTCAGCAAGCTCACGGACAGAGGACCAGCAAGCAGGTTCCATCAGCATGCTTCCCATTTGGGAAATGAGGTGGGTCCAACAAGAGTGGGGGCTCTGACCCTGCTTGCCCATTGGACTAACCTGGAACCTCTTTATGCAAACACCAAGTAGATGCTCCCCCAGACCAAATTAAGCCAGAATCTCTAGATTTGGAGCTGGGGTATCAACAGTTTAAAAGATGCCTAAGTGGTTCTAACATAGATTCGCAAAGCAACAAACTAGATAATTCTAAAATTCTGTATTTAAACTTCTACGGATCCTAACTAATTTGGGGTATTAAAATCCAAGGCCTAGAATTTGTCCGCAGCTCAGAGAACTAAAAGGGAGGTGAGTGGAATGACATCACCAAATTATATTTAAAAAATAACAATCATTTATCCGAATCCTTGGTGTCAAGCGCTGTGCGTGGCCTGTATTGTCTCCGGCCCTCTGACAGGCGGCGTGATCTCATTATCCCTGTTCTCCAGAGGAGGGCCTGGGGCTCACAGTGTGAGCTGCATGATGGAGGCGTCTCCTGACGGTAAGGCCTGGGGCTCAGAGTGTGAACTGCATGATGGAGGCGACTCCTCACGGTAAGTGCAACCACCCGGGCTGCTGTGGCTGTTGTCAGGTAGCACCGGCTCCTTCCCAGGATTAATGGCATCCAGCATCAGGCAAAGAGTGTATGTTCCTCCTGACAGAGGAGGGACCCCTCCCACCCCTGTCCCCTTGCAACTTGAAAAAGGACAATCCAGTCTCTCCCCAGGCCTCCAGCTGTCACAGATGAGCCCTGATAAAGGCCTGGGGCCTCCTCCTTGAATTCCTTTGTTCCAGTACCCATCCCATTAGAAAAAGGTCACACATCTTTGGCCCCTTTTAATTTCAGGGGTGGAGAGGTAGAAGCCCAGCCGGGGAACCTGTGCAATTATGAGCAATTACTTAAACAGCTTTCAGACAAGCCTTGGCCCTCCACCAGCAGGCAGAGGGCCGCGTCTGGGTTTTGTAGGCAAGGAGTGAGGGTGGGAACCTTGGGGGGATGGGCAGAGGCAGCAAAGCCTTTTGTCACTGGGTTACAGAAAAGAACCCTGATCGGTGGTATTTCCTGCCACTGCACCAGCTGACACAAACCAGCGCCCTGAGCAGGGAACTATTCACTTAAAAGTCATTGTTTCCCTTACTTATCTGCCTCTGAAGAAACTAATCTAGGAGCAGTAAGAATCACTTTAACTAAGTGCTGCTCCTACTGGACACGCCACAGCCCTGCCTCCCTTTGCTCAGAGTCCCCTCACGCCACCCCCACCTCCCAGGCAGCAGCTCCAGGTCAGGCCCGGCTCTGAGCAGGACAGATAACAAGGCCATTACATTCCAAATCCTTCCCCGGCCTCCTCCCCTCCCTTCCGCCAAAATCCAAACCCAATTTCTCCCTGGCAGATCAAAGGCTGCCCAAGCTACAGGAGAGCTCACTCAATCAATAAACCCTTGACACGGGAGTAAACAAAACGATCCGGCATTTTCCATCAGGATCCGTTCTGTCCATCGCTATGCCTTTCCCTGTGAGACAACCATGGAAATTTGGTGCGGAGCTCAGAATAGTTCGCTCTCTGAGTTAACAAAACAAAAATGCCCAAGTAGCCCTGGAATACTTTTCCTGTCTTTGTCTTAAACATACAAATGATAAGAGGAGGGTTGGCAGTCCAGTCAGACTCTGGAAATTCCTAAAGCAGCTTTCCTTCCACCACACCAACGTTTTCGAACGCAACTGGAAAGCTACCTAAGCAATCAGATCTAATTTCAACAATTTGCGATTTAGGAAGTATAATTTAAAAATTAATATGCTTCTCTCGTCACTCATCCTAATTCAAAAATACATCAGGAAGAAGGATCTGAAATGATGGATCCAAATGTACTACTGAAGCTAAATTCAGGACGCTGTGTGCTCGGGACCGGCCAGTCGCTCTTCAACCCACGAGGATATTCATTTCAAAACCAATTTGCATCAATATCTGTTTTACTCTCCTGTGACTATTCTTTAATTCCTACATCCTTCACCATGAGATTGGAGGACAAAATGTGGGGACCTAAACTGCTGAAATATTGAGGGGATTCACCAGGAAGGCAGGTGCCCAGCGTGGCCCATTGTGCCTCCTTTCATTCACTCACACTGTCATGTACATAATATAGATTATTACAGCCTTAGGAACAATGTCTTATGTCTTCCTCCTTTGCCAGATAGGTAAATGTGCATTTAGATCGATTGGAGCTTTTTGTTAGTAAGTGCTGGAAACGTTTATGAAGGTCGCTGAAGCATGTTACACTCCAGTGTCGGTGCCAGGGAAGGGCGAGCCAGGCAGACCAGCAACGTGAGAGGAGGTCACACATGTCTGCGGCACGATGGCAGTGACAGCAATAGCCCCGTCTGCGGACAGCAGGCATGTCATCACCCAGGGGAAGACTCCCCACCCCGGGCCAGGCTGTTTCTATATTTCCTTGTAAAGCATGAGTTCCCGGGACAGCCACTGTTTGCAGAGCAAACCACTTTCCAAGCGCTGTGTTCTTCCATCAGTCCCCACAAGAATCCTGCAGAGTGACCACTATTCACAGGTCAGCAGGCCCTAAGTGTCAGCAGTCCTCCTCCAAGGCCGCATGGTGTAACTGGACGTGCTGGCCTGAAGGGAGCCCAGGACAGAGGTGTCCACGGCTTCGTCACTAAGCCACCACTTTAACTTCAACCCAGGGGCAACAGCCTTTCTTTTAAGCCAGTGATTTTCGACCGGTGTGCCAAGGTACACCGGTGTGCTGCGAAAATTTTTAAAGATCATTCAACTTTCAAGAACTTTCAAGAACTTTCAAAAGAAGTTCAAAGCACAGGTAGGTTCTTTCTTTTAACTCTTTTTTTTTTTCGATCGACATGATTTAAGTGTGCCACAGAAGTTTAATTATAGGTTCAAGTGTGCTGTGAGATAAAAAAGGTTGGAAAACACTGGGCTAGGGCATCTTTCTGGGCGTCTCCATCCAAACCTTCATGTGGCTTCAGCAGTACTTATCCTACCAAGCTGTGTGCTTATGCCACCTGAATCCAATTATCTTGTTGTTGTTTTTTTTAAACACTTTCCCCTCTTTCTTGCATTTCTGACTTATTGAACAGAACGAATCAGGAAGTGCCACTCATTACAGGTGCCTGCCCACGTTCTCGTGACCTTCAGGAAACTCCTCCTTTATGTTACTTTCCTTGGTTTCCAAGCACAACGTTTACGAGAAAGCTGACAGTACTCACTGATGTGTTTGACCCCAGCAGGGAGGCACACACCCGTGTTCTCACCTTCCTCCTCCTCCTCTTTCCAGTGATTTGCACTAATCCGAGGGGCGGTGAATGTTTTGTTCTCTTAAGGTAATAGTGAGCCACGGTCTCCAGACCCTGTGCCCTTGATGCCTTCAGCAGCCCTTTGAGGTGGCTCAACATGGGATTCAGAGCCAGACAGCCATTGGAGGCTCCACGCCACACCTCTCAGGGAGTTCACCAGAACGGTCAGCTGGCTGGCCTGGAGATGGCACTTGATGCCTCTGTTTAAACCTTGGCTCTCTTTGCCTGGAATTGATCAGCACAACTAATCCGTCTATGGAAAAAAAAATCTCTATGCTAAGCCATAAACTCTTCAGGCAACACAGGTAGGAAAAACAAAATACCCAAGCTGACCAAAAGACAATTATTTTTGTCTCTGTCAGGAAAATCAGATTAGTTCCTTGCACTCAATACTGCATAACTTGAGAAGGTTGTGAGCTGAGTTTCACATTAAAATGTGATCAAAACAAGTTGCTGAACAGAGAAAGCCTATTTGTTATTGACCCTTTTCTTAGCAAATGGAAAACAATCCTTGCCCAATCAGTGAGTCGCAATGAAAAGCATTATTTTCTAGAACGTGCCTTTTAATGGGACTTCTCAAATAGCAGGATTTTGCCATCAGAGGAGGAGCCTCAGCTCAAGGCATCCCTGTGGGAGCCACAGTGAGACAATTACCTGCCTTCCCACCAGCCTTGGCCCATGCCCTCCCTACTGATATACGGCACCTGGGCTCCTCATGACCAAAGGCACATGTGCCTGAAACTGGCTAGATAATTCTTGGCCTCATAATGAAACAAACCAGCACAGGTATTGGATGCCACAGGCCTCTGCCTCCTTAGCATCATGCCTTTGCCAACAGAGTTAAGGAGCCACACCGCATGGACCGTCACCTAGCATGAAATCATCAAGCGTGAGTCCTGGATGGGCAAGAAAAGTCTTGGGAAATTCAGGCTAAAACACTACTTACATATCTTTGTCCATTTTCTACTTGCTACAACAGAACACCAGAGACTGTGTAATTTATAGAAAATAAATTTATTTAGCTCACAGTTCTGGAGGCTGGGCAGTCCAAGAGCATGGTGTCATGTCTTGCCAGGGCCTTCATGCTACACCATCTCAGGATGGCAGGCAGAAGGGCACAAGAGCATGGAAGGCAACCAGCAAGAGAAGGGTAAACTCGCTCTTTAAACAAAGCCACTCTCACAGTAACTAACACACCCCTGAAATAAGAACATTAATCCCTTCATGAGGCAGAGCCCTCATGAGCCAATCACCACATATCAGGCCCCACCTCTCAAAGTGGCTGCATTGGGGATTAAGTTTCCAACCCAAGGACTTTGGGAGACACATTCAAACCACAGCATTCCACACTTGGCCCCCCAAATTCACATCCTTCTCGCAGTGCAAAATATATTCATTCCATCCCAGTAGCCCCCCAAATTTAACTTGTTCCAGCTCCAACCCAAAAATCCAAAGTCTCATCTAAATCAGGTATAAGTGAGACTCAAGACACAATTCATCCTGGGGCAAATTCCAGTCCAGCTACGAGCCCATGAAATTAAACGAGTCATCTACTCCCAAAATACAATGATGGGATGGGCGTAGGATACACATTCCCCTTACAAAAGGGAGAAATAGAAAAGAGTAAAGAGATGCCTTGTCCTGAGTCCAAAGCTCAAGAGGGAAAACAACATCAAACCTTGAGGCTCCAGAACACTCTTCCTTGACTGCGTGCCCCACAGGGGCAGAGCTGGGCCTCCAAAGCCTCAGGCATCTCTGACCCCACAATCAGCCCAGAAGCTGCCCCAGCTTGGAGCCTTGTGCAGCTCTGACACCCCATGCTGGTGGTGATATACTTCTGGGATCTGGGGTGTGGCCCTGCTCCTGGAGCTGCACTGGCCATTGCCCTGGTGGGGACTCTCAGTGACAGCTCTGACTCTATGTTTCTGCTTGGCATTTCCCTGGGAGGGGCTCTCTGCAGATACTGAACACATATAAAAAGTCTCTTCTTGGGTCCCCAGGCTGTTCACAGGATCCTTTGAGGTGGAGGCAACCACGTGATGTGTGTACCTACAGAACTGGCACTAGTGAATGCCACCAAGGTTTACAGCTTATACTTTCCAGAGCAGTGGCCTGAGCTGCACCTGGGCTGCCTTGCACCATGGCTGGGGCAGCCAGGAGGCACCACACGGGGATGTGGGCAGCAGAGACTGAAACACCTCTGGCAGCAAGCCCAGGCCTGTCCCTTAAAACCATTTGGCCTTCCTCCAGCTCTGAGCCTGTGAATGGAGAGATGACTTGAAGATCTCTAAATATCTTCAGGGTCATTTTCCATTGCTCCAATGAGCCTTTCTATCTGAACTAACCCTAACAAATGTTCCCTTGGCCACACGCTTGGTTTTCTCTCCTTAATAAGCCAGGCTATGAATTTTTCAATTTTTTCCATTCTGCTTCTCTTTTAATCATAAATTTCATCATTTCTTTCCTCTTATGTAGTACTGTATGTGATCATAAGTAGCCATGCAGCTCCTTCAATATTTAGAAATTTCTTCTGTGAAGCATCGTCATTTATCACGCTTCAACTCCACTCTCCATAAACCTCTTGGGCATGAACAGGATTCCGACAAGCTCTACATGGCTCGGTAACAAGGTGGCCTTTACTCCAGTTTCCACTTCCTTTTCCTCGTTTTCATCTGAGGCCTCTCCCTTAAGGATCTATTCGCAGAAATCTCAGTTTTTTATAGCCTACTCCTCTAAATTCTTCCAGCCACTATTATCTAGGTTCCAAAGCTACTACCACATTTGCAGGAATTTGTTATAACAACAGCTCAACTTCTTGGTGCCAATTTTCTGTCTTGGTCCATTTTCTGCTTCTATAACAGAATACCACAGACTGGGTAATTTATAATGACCAGAAGTGTATTTGGCTCATGATTCTGGAGGCTGCAAAGTCCAAAAGCATGGCACTGGCATCTGGAGAGGGCTTCATTCTGTGTTATACCATTGTAAGCCAGGATAATTGAGCCCAAGAATAAGCAAGAGAGGGCCAAATTCACTTTTTTGATAAAGCCGCTTTCACAATAACTAATCCTGATAATAATGTTAATTCAATCGTACAACCAGAGCCCCCATGACGTAATTGCCCTTACTAGGTCCCACCTCCCAACCCCATTGCACTGAGGACTAAGTTTCCAACACATGACGTTTGGGAGACACATCCAAACCATAGCGGCATCTATTTCTAGGAGAAAGTATATTTCACATAACACATTCCTATTAACCAAAACTAGCAAAACTGATATGAAATGAAAATGGTTGATTTCAAGCCTTTCACAGAAACATAAGACTATATATCACAATGTATATCATGAAATATTATTGAGGTTTTCGGCATCAAAATGGCCAGTCAGGTATTGGATAGTCTTTATATTATAAAATATTTTGTATGGTGCATTTCATAACAGTTTAGGGCCTTATTAAGGACAGTCTGAAATAAAGTATTTCAGAAGAGCCCCAGTGGCTCCATTTCATTCAGGCCCCCTGGGGGGCTGGTGACATTAGGATCATTGTTTCGTTTTATTTTCTAAAGTAAAATTACCACCAAAATTCTGGAGTTCTTTTTCCCACAGGGTCTCCTTTTTACTTTATTTCCTGGCCTTTCCCTTTGTTGGGTGCTTGAGAAGCAAGGGGTCAGCCTATGATAAACACTTCTGCTCTGGGGGCCTGGATTTTCCTGCAGGGTCCCCTTTAGCTTCCTAGTCCTTTGCTCCTCGTCCCTGTCCTCTCACGGAGACCTCAGCCGGCAGCACTTCCATCTCTCGACACATCCCAGGCGCAATGGCCTTTCTCCTCTCTCTCCGACACACCAAACCCCTTCCTGTCTACAGGGGTTTGTTTGCCTTTGCAGTTTATGCTGCCCCACTCTTCTGTCTCCCTCTCCCCCCACCAGAGCCTGGCTCCAGAGCCACCAGCTCAGAGACACTTCCCTGACACGCCCACCAGAATCTCGCCCACTCTACCTCCGCCCGTTGGCTCATTATCGAATCAATATCACCTGAGATTTGTTTTCAGCGTGCTTACCGTCATCAAGAGACCATCTTCCGTGTTTATTTATTCACTGTTAGCTCTGTCCCCTTTGAGAATTCAAGTTTCACGAAGTAGAGCTTTGTTTACTTTTTGCATCGTCAAACCACAGGAGCTAACGGAGCATTCAGTGAATGAATGAATGAAGGAATGAATGAATCCTCCTGTGCTCTTCAAAAGGGAAGGCACAGGCTCCTCCAGAGAGACCATCCAATACCTGCCATTTTGATGCCAATAACCTTGAACATCCTGGCTCTCTGCTTAGTGCCCAGGTATCGTGAAAGCCAACAGGATGACAGGCAGGGAAGGGGGGCCGTAAACACAAAGTCACCTGTATATTTACACTTGACCTTAGCCAAAAGGCCTTAACTAAAGGCTTATTATTGAAATTCTTGGATATGTTTAGCATCTAGGGAATAACAGTGACCGTTCCACAGCTGCCCTCCCCAGGCACGTGTATAACGCACTGTCTCATCAGTCTCCAGAGCAACCCTATGTGACTGGGGCCTTATCCCTCTTTTACAAACAAGGAGACTGTGTCTCAAGCAATTTTCCAAAACACACAGAACAAAGAACTGTTAGAGTTGAGACTTGTATCTTGTCTGTCTCATCTATCTGGAAAGCTCGTGCTTTAACCATCTCTTCATTTTGAGAAGCCAGAACACATCAAGATAAAGACATATACACTGGACACATACACTGAGGCTGGCAGGTTCGAATCAAGCCCGGGCCAGCTAAACAACAATGACAACTGCAACAAAAAGTAGCCAGGCGTTGTGGATGGTCGTCCACGCATACCACACGCTGCAAGGCTGGAACGCAGTTGTGTGGCGTTAGCTGCAGGCTGGTTTCCCAGGGCCTTCTTCCCCACGCTGGATGAGTGCTTATCTGCAAAGTTGGAGCACAACCACCTCAACTCTCCGGTGAGTTTCTCTGATACTCAGATAGTGCCCACATCCAATCCAAGGGATGTAAACAGACTTATTTGAGGCTTAGCCCCTGTAGAAACTACTACCTTTTGTTCCAAGCAACATACATC
>CAUYRH010024287.1:0-14558 GCA_963574655.1 Perodicticus potto | reverse complement strand
TCTATAAAGAGAACTATGAAACTCTAAGAAAAGAAATCGCTGAACATGTCAACAAATGCAAAAATTTACCATGCTTATGGTTGAGAAGAATCAACATTGTTAAAATGTCCATACTACCCAAAGCAATAATCAATTTTAATGCAATTCCTATTAAAGCTCCATCATATTTTAAAGATCTTGAAAAAATAATACTTCATTTTATATGGAATCAGAAAAACCTCTTATAGCCAAGACATTACTTAGAAATAAAAACAAAGCAAGTGGAATCATGTTACCAGACCTGAGACTAGTATAAATCGATAGTGATCAATACAGCATGGTACTGGCACAAAAACAGAGAGGTAGTTGTTTGGATCAGAATAGAGAACCATGAGATGAACCTAGCTACTTACTTCTATTTGATTTTTGACAAGCCAATTAAAAACCTTCCATGGGGAAAAGACTCCCTATTTAACGAACGGTGTTGGGAGAAATGCCTGGCCACCTGTAAAAGACTGAAATTGAACCCACAGCTTTCACCACTGATGAAGACAGACGCACACTGGATTAAATATTTAAACTTAAGACTTGAAACCATAAAAATACTAGAAGAAAGTGCAGGGAAAACTCGCGAATACTTTATGAGGAGGACCCCCCCAGGCAATTGAAAAAGTATCACAAATACACTACTGGGACCTGACGAAACTAAAAACCTTCTGCACCATCAAGAACACAGTAAGTATAGCAAACAGACAGCCCTCAGAATGGGAGAAAATATTTGCAAGTTATTCCTTTGACAAAGGTGTAATAACCAGAATCCACAGAGATCTCAAACATATTAGCAAGAAAAGAACAAGAAATCCCATCTCAGGGTGGGCAAGGGACTTGAAGAGAACCTTCTCTAAAGAAGACAGATGCATGGCCTTCAGACACATGAAAAAATGCTCCCTATTTTAATCATCAGAGAAATGCAAATCAAAACTACTTTGAGATATCATCTAACTCTAGTAAGATTAGCCCACAGAACAAAATACCAAAACCAGAGATGCTGGTGTGGATGTGGAGAAAAGGGAACACTTCTACATTGCTGGTAGGAATGGAAACTAGTACGTTCCTTCTGGAAGGATGTTTGGAGAATACTCAGAGATCTAAAAATAGACCTGCCATTTGATCCTATAATTCCTTTACTTGGTATATACCCAGAAGACCAAAAATCATATTATAACAAAATACCTGTACCGGAATGTTTATTGCAGCCCAGTTCATAATTGCTAAGTCCAATTGGGAAGAAGCCCAAGTGCCCATTGATCCACGAATGGATTAATAAATTGTGGTACATGTGTACCATGGAATATTATGCAGCCTTAAAGAAAGAGGGAGACTTTACCTCTTTCATGTTTACTTGGATGGAATTGGAACACATTCTTCTTAGCAAAGTATCTCAAGAATGGAAGAAAAAGCATCCAATGTACTCAGCCCTACTATGAAGCTAATTAGGCATACGAATATTAATGTACCCAATTTGGCACAAGAATATGGGGAAAGGGGCAAAGGATAGGAGGGGAAGGATGGGTGGAGAGAGGGTAAATGGTGGGATCACACTTATAGGGCATCTTAGAAGGGTATAGGTGCTACTAAATGCAGAATATAAATGTTTTCATACAATAACCAAGAAAATCCCATGGTTATGTCGAACAGTTGGATGAAAATATTTCAGATTGTATATGAAACCAACACATTGTACTCCATGATTTCACTAATGTACAAGCTATGATTTAATAAAAAAATAAAAATAAAACAACAACAACAACAACAAAAATAAAGTCATGCCTCACTGATCCCTATCCTTGGAGAAGCAGAATTGTAGATTCCTATAGATTAGTGTTACAAAGTGTATGTATTCAAGTATATTGGAAATTTGAGTATTTCAATTATAATTTTCACAATTCTGTTTAGAATCCAAAATAGGCAAAAATTGAAGAGAATAGCACATGGTTTTGCCATGCTTACATGGTAAACCATCTGTTATTTTGTGATTGAAAGGGCAACAGGTATTGAGATGAAGAGAAACTTTAGTAAAATAAAAACTTTTTTCCTCTCGGTGTGTTCCATAATCAATAGATATTATAAGATACTACCAAAGCATGAGCAAAATCCTTCTGTAGCTACTTGTATTTCAGTGATCTCTTCCCAGGACTGCCAAAGTACAGAACATATTCACCTCTTGTATTCAGAAGTTACAGGCAACAAATTAACCTACAGCCTTCTATTCATATAAAGACTTGGCTGGGCTTCCTATTTCAGGAGGCACCCTGAGATCTTGAATGCAGGACCTTCATATGAACTGAGAGATTATCTTCTTTTTTAATTTAATCATAGCTGTGTACGTTAATGTATTTATGGGGTACAATGTGCTGGTTTTATATACAATTTGAAATACTTACATCACCTCTCCTAGGTATATATCCAGAAGACTAAAAATCACACAGCGCGTCTCAACCTGTGGGTTGTGACCTGTAAGACCATCAGAAAACACATCCTGCATATAAGATATTTACATTATGATTCATAACAGCAGCAAAATTACAGTTATGAAGTAGCAACGAAAATAATTTTATGGGTAGGGGTCACCACAACATGAGGAACTGTATTAAAAAGTCGTGGCATTAGGAAGGTTGAGAACCACTGACAAAGATATTTGCACCAGAATGTTTATTGCAGCCCAATTCATAATTGCTAAGTCATGGAAGAAGCCCGAGATTATCTATTAAAAGCTAGTTCCACCTGCTATCTGATCCAGCTCAACTCCCTTAGCTTTCACTCTGGCAATGGTGAGACACAAACATGAAATCCAAAATTCATTACCTTTTCACAAACATGAAATCCAAATTCCATGAAATCAAAATTCACTACCTGGAGGAACAGCTCTTTAGGATGGCTGTCTAGGTAGCTGTCACCTCTAGACATCCAATCAATCACTCTTGCTTGCTAGAAATCTCTTAGAACCTGGTTCTGTCAAAAGGCAAACCTCCAATCTGTAGTTTCTGAAGGAAGGCTGCATAGGTGTGGCGTCCCTCCTTGAAGAAGAAAGGGGAATTGGGAATACTCCACACAGAGAAGGCTGGGTGGAACCCATTATGGGTTGCATCCTCCCACTGACAACCTTACTGACCCCAGCATGGTCACATCTGGGCTCACACAAAAGAGAATGTGGGTAAACAGTAGTTGAGGGCACCACAAAAGTGCAGTTCTTGTTCACTGTGTCCCTCAGCCTAACCTTCTGTGCTGTGGCAAAGAATGTGGATACAGAGCTAGGGCCAAGGTTTGGCGGTTCCTAAAAATTCACATCATTGTTTATCTCTGGTCCAGGTGGAGGATGGGGTTAGGGGGCAGGAGTAATGGCATGTTTCTTCCAAAGGACCAGTCACGCGTTTGGCAAAATTTACAACTCTTGCAGCACAGAAACCAGCCCAAACACAGAGCTCCGTGCCCTAGGCTTTGAGTCCTCTCTGAGAATATAATACAATTTCCTAGGATGAATGGGCTCTGTTACATCAAGCCCCAGTTTCCCCTCAAAGGTTTTATGAGTGCAGGACCTTTCTTTCTCTATCCATCTCATCTTAGTAAGAAAACTCCCAAACCATAGATAGGGAGCACTGGGCCACTCTGAGACTTTGCTCAGGCTCTGATTCCCTCCCTTCTGCAAACTTCACATCTTCTGATAGGCTTAGAGGAATTTTTACAAAGAAATTAATTTGTGCAATTCTCTCCCTATGGAAGATGCTCTGACTAGCATCTCTCTGGAGACAGAAAATGGACTAGGGACTAATGGCCTGAGTCTTCCCCAAGACAATTCCAGACTGCCTGCCAGCACAGTACATAACTGGAAGAATCATCTGAATTATTAGCTTAGTGGGAGACTTTTCAGATACTTCCCCCCACCCATGTCCATGCTTGGAAGTTTAACTTCCAAAAAGGTACCCACCACATTTCCATTGCCTTTCATACACGTAATCTGGTGAAGATAAAAAACCACCATGTATCCATGTTTATCTTCAGCTTCTGGCCATTTCGTTGTCACCCTCACTGCTACCTTCCTTCCTCCAGAAGTGTGGTCCCTAGGGTCTTAAGCAGTGTAAAAGCCTTTGTGTGGACCTGTGCTTTCCTTTCTTTTAGATAAAAATTCAAGGGCAGCAGTATGGTGAGTGTATGGTTTATGCTGCAGCTTGATCTCACCTTGCTGTTTAGAGTTCTGTTGATAGTACAGATTGAACGGATTCAATTTCAGACCTGCCAGTGAGATTAATCAGAGTGGCTAATTAAGTGGCATATTGTTATATCACTGGGTTAAAGATAGCCTCTGTATATTGGCCCCATAGCCATTACTTCTTCACAGCAGGCTAAGACCATTCACTCAAAGCCCACCAGCACAAAATTGAAATTTTTACACATGCAATTGCTTTAAATATGGCCAAAGAAAGGATATTTGTAGCCATTTAGAGATCACTTGCTTTACATAACATGCAAAACTGCACTGGACATCTGCAAGCCATAGTTAAGGCAGGGCCTGTAAAAGATCTTGAGTCACGGCTTGCCTTCAGAGCCCTCTAACCCAGAGATGACGCCTCTGGCTGTTACATCACCCTGTCACATAAGGCCCTCTCTTATTTTCTTCTACTTCAGGAGCTGCCTTGTCCTCTTCTCCTTCTGGGCAGTGGCCCCCTGCTGCTGCCTTTGGAAGGTTTCCTGTTGTGAAAGAGACATTCCCTCTCCAAAAATCTGTCAAAGCACAGTCCAAATAAAAAGCTCCTTGTGTGCTACTGCCATCTTGTGGTCATATCTTTTTCCCTCATCCACCTTGAAATCTTGGAATTCAACCCCCAGTGAAGAGGATGGGATTTTTGTGAATGAACAAGAAATTGGTAGTCTATCCAGTCAGTAGCACTGTCAATTCAAAAATCAAATATAGCTAGCCTTCAGTGCTGAGACTCAGCATTTGGAATGACTCTGTAGTAATCTATCATGGCATTGCTTGTTGCAGTAATACACAATATGCTTTTTACTGTCTCCTCCTATGCCTCACTGACCTGGTTTAGAGGTAGCACCAGTATTTGAATGAACCAGCACCATTAGAATTAACTTTTGGAGTAAGAGGTGCTGGGCTAGCCAGGGAAGGAAGTCAGCCCACCCATCTGAGGCCCAGGCTAGACACCTATGTGCCTCAAGAGAGAAAGAGATGGAGTTTATGCCTCTGGAGTAAAGATGAGCAACCCCTGACTCCATGACAGGCTACAGTGGGAGGAGCTCTCTGCAGGTGGATTGAGCATTTGGGGGTACTCTGAGATGTGAATATGTCCTCATCTCTGGAGACTACTAGGTAACTAAGTGAGCCAATAAGGCAGAATCATCAGACCAAGGTTGGTCTCCTAAGGACAGCTAGGGAAGTGGCCTTTGCAATCAGGTATCAAGCCTCTGCTGTTGTGTTGCA
Source organism: Perodicticus potto (assembly GCA_963574655.1). NCBI lineage: Eukaryota > Metazoa > Chordata > Mammalia > Primates > Lorisidae > Perodicticus > Perodicticus potto. Next base: position 9,091 of record CAUYRH010024287.1, on the reverse strand, counting down.
GTTGTCGTTGTTATGTTATGTTATCTCCTCTGCAGAGGGATATCAGCATCCTAACCATTAGGCTGAGCCAGCTGTTACTGAAAGTGACTAAAGGCAAGGAAGTTTATATCCCTGCCCTTCCCTTCTATAGGAGGTTTCTGTCAGGCTGAACAAATGTCCAAAACCAAGACACATGTGCTCACCTAGCTGGCAGCACCTTATCACCAGGATTTCAACTAGAGAGGAGGAAGAAGCCAGACTCCTGAGGGGGGCAGTACAGAGGAAAGCACCCTGGAGAGAAGGAATGGTGCTCTCCAGAAAATAAGGCAGCACAGTGTCATCGTAATAGGCACTGGGATAATTTGCCCTCTGCTTTTCCAGTAGACAAACAGAAAGTAATAAAGAAAGATGGAGAGCCAAGAAGGAGGGGTCTGTTCTTGCTCAGAAAAAGAGACCCATCTTCTCCCTTATCTGAGGCCCAGTCTCTCCAGAGGTATTCAGGCCAGGAACCAAATAAACAAGGGTTCCTTGGCTATATTGAACCTATCTGTTTGGGAGCAAGTTCCACTTAATGGAGGATGAAATTCAACAATTGGCTGTCATAGTACAGGATGGAAAACCAGTTTCCCTATTAAACGGCAATGATCCACAGAGAAGCTTTGGGCCCCGGTATACATGTGTATTGTTAGCATGTATTTTTATGGCTTGGAAGGCTGCCCAATCAACATTAGGCCTCATGATGGCCTGGGAAGATCGTCAATGGAAAAGGTTAGCCAAGGCCAAAGATCTCCACCAGTTGGGGACGTTGGAGTGGACTTATTAAGCAACACACGAGGCAGGGCATGATGACTTGACAAGCTTAGAGAAGGCTGGATTGAGTCCTGAGTCAACCCTATTGTTTCTCATTGTTTCTCATAGCCAAGTCCAAAGATCTCCTCCACCAGCTGGGGACGTTGGAGTGGACTTATTAAGCAACACATGAGGCAGGGCATGATGACTTGACAAGCTTAGAGAAGGCTGGATTGAGTCCTGAGTCAACCCTAAAGTCAACTTTCCTGAGAAAGTTCTCTTTACCGGGTGTAGTGCCTAGTGCTAAAATGATTCAAGAGGCCATAGCTACCCTGGATTTAACAAAAACTTATGAAAGACAAACTCAGAGTCAGGTGCTGCCTGTTAACATTACAAATAATACCCTACCTGGCCTATATCAAAATTGCTAACAGCTGTGAGGCTTCTCCCCCACCAACCTCCAGGCCAAACAAACCACCTCCTGGAAGGCCTTTGTGCAAGCATCAATCATGAGATGAATAGGAGAGATTATATTGGACCCTAAGGAACAATGGGGATTCAAAACTGAATAATCTCTGGTGAATCTTTGAAGCAATTGCAATATATGCTGGGATTAGACTAGGACCCCTATGATCCCAAGCTTGCTGTCCCTTTGGAGGTAGCCTTATCTTTCACACCTATCTCTGCTCACTGCCAGTGGCCAGATCCCCCACATAGGGATCCTGTGGGTCTTGGTCATGGAAGGCCCCTGTGGCAGACAACCACCCTTTTCCCATAATTACTGTAGTTTGGACTCCAACAAAGAAACAACACTGTCTAGCTCAGCTCAGTCAGTCAGGGGTGCCCAGTTCTCCTTAATCCCAGGAAGTACTCGTGCCTTGAAGGGACAAGTCCTGTAGTAGGCTACCTGTTTGGGAGGAGGATTAATTAAAGGGTTTTACAGAAACTTCCTTGAAGATGACAGATGAATGGCCAAAAAACACGTGAAAAAATGCTGATCATTTTTAATCATCAGAGAAATGCATATCAAAACCACTTTGAGATATCACCTATTCCAGTCAGATTAGCCCACATCATGAAGTCCTAAAACTGCAGATGCTGGCATGGATGTGGAGAGTGGAGCACTTCTACACTGCTTATGGGATTGCAAATTAATACAACATCTACGGAAAGAAGTATGGAGAATTCTCAATGAATGAAAAGTTGACCTTCCATTTGATCTCCCAATCCCATTACTAGGTATCTACCCAGAAGAGCAAAAATCATTTTACCACAAATACGTTTGCACCAGAATATTTATTGAAGCTCAATTCATAATTGTAAGTCGTGGAAGCAACCCAAACACCTATCAACTCATGAATGGATTAACAAATTGTGTTATATGTATGCTGTGAAATATTATTCAGCCATAAAAAGATGGAGACTTTACATCTTTTATGTTTACCTGGATGGAGATGGAACACATTCTTGTTAGTAAAGTATCTCAAGAATGGGGGGGAAAAGTATGCAATGTAGTCAATACTAATATGGAACCAATATATAGACACTACACACTCATACAAATGATAAAACACAAATATATTCTAGCAAGGGGGAGGGGTGAGGAGGGAAAGGGGAGGGAAATGGGGAAGGGCAAGTGGCAGGAGGTGGGAGGGAATTTGGTGGGCTGTTACCTCTTGTGCAAAATTTAAAGGTATTCACCATGCCCCCCTGGGTAAAGGACTCTCCTACAACATGAACTTTACCTTGAAAGTGAGAACAATGTAACCTAAAAATGTGTTTCCTCATATCATATTAATTTTAGACAAAAATAAATAAAATGAAATGTAAAAATTTTTTTACAATGGGAAGTATGTGAAAACATAAAAATAAAATATTATAAAAATAAAAAATAAAGGGGCAATTCCCCCTATTAACTATTAAAATTGGCCCAGTCTTGCTAAAAGACTGTCCTGGTTTCCTCTCCCTCCAAGATTATCCACTTTCTCATTCTTGGAATGAGACAGTCGGTAAACTCATGAAACAAGACTAAGGTTTTTATGGTACAGGCAGGCACTTCTGGGTGTGAACCAGTTAAACTTCCCCTACTGGTTCAGGTAGTAAATACACTATAGCAGCAACCTAGGCATGACACTGACGAATTGAGATCTGTCACAGGAGACTTAGATAAAGAAGGAGAACTGACTGCTACCATCTTACCTTTCAAATCCTGTTTTACCTACACTAAAAGACAACTGCCAGTGAGTGGAGGTTAACTATAAACCATAGCGATTTATTTATTTATTTATTTATTTTTTATTTTTTATTGTGTCATAACTGTGTACAATGGTTCAACTTGGAGTACAGTGTGCGGGCTTCCCATACAATCGGAGATGAGATTTTAAGCCAACACCACAGAGCCTCAGGACCCAGGCCCGTTTCTGAGCAGGGAGCTCTGTGGACTGCCTGGGAAGCACTGACCGTGTCACTTTCAGATTTATTCCCAAACCAAACATTTGACAAATTGGAGGCGAATTTGGTGGCCAAAGTAATTCCGCAGTGGACTTCTCAGCATCTCTCTGGTTCTTCAAGCACTGTGAGGTACTGAATGAAACGATTCAGAGATTGGTCACCTTAAAGTGTGGCAATCATTTTATGGTTTATTGTTTTATGTCTATTATTATTGTTGTTGTTATTAGAGACAGAATCTAGCTCCATTGCTCAGGCTAGAGAATCACGGCCTCATTCTAACTCACGGCACCCTTAAACTCTTAGTGTCAAGCAACCTTCTTGCCTCAGCCGCCTTGGTAGCTGGGGACTACAGGTGCCTGCCGCAGCTAAGTTTTCTGTTTTTGTTAGAGGCAGGATCTCCCTCTTGCTCAGGCTGATTTTGAACTCCTGAGCTCAAGGGCTGCTCCCACCTCAACCTCCCAGAGTGGTGGGATTACAGACATGCGCCATCGTGCCTGGCTTTTATTGTTTCATCATTCTCAGTTCTCTCTCTCCCTTTCTTTCCCTCTCCTAAACAGCAAGGCACTACTAACATGGACACAAGCATAAGTTTTCTTTTGGAGATTATATCTAAATATGATAAAGAAAAGTCACTTAATTTGATGAAAAGGAATAGTTATCCCTTAACTTTTTCTTCAAATGCAAAGAGAAAATTTTATTGTTATATCATGTGATCATTTTATGACTTTCAATTAATATTAAACAATGACTTGGAATATAATAGGTACCTCTTTGGTTCCCCCAACTGATTCAGAAATGCCTTTGATGTTGGCATAGCATGTCCCTTTTGGCTATATTCATTATTTTCCAGAAAATAAAAATCTACAAGTGGTGTTTTTATGTAAGTTTAATGCAAGTTACAGTGAGAATGGGGATTCATGGTGTTAGTTTGTGAATTTCTAATCATTTTTATGATTCTCCAAGGCCATGATATCTCTTTGAATGTAGATTTTCATTTTTTCTCCTTTTTAAAATTTCAGAATATTATGGGGATACAATGTTTTGGTTACATCAATTATTTTTATAGTTTGAGCCAAAGTTGTAGGGGTGCCCACCTCAAAGATAATGTGCATAGCATCTGTTAAAAGTGAGTTTATGCACCTCCTCTGCCCCCTTCCCACCTGCTTGATTTCCAATCGGTGTTATTGTAATGAATGCACGTAAGCGTTGATCAATTAGCTCCAATTTAATAGTGAGTAAATGTGGTGTTTGTATCTCCAATCTTGTGATACTTCATTTAGAATAATAGTCTCCAGTTTTATCCAAGTTAATACAAGAGGTATTAGTTCATTTTTTTTGAATATATTTTTTATTAAATCATAGCTGTGTACATTAATGCAATCATGGGGTACAATGTGCTGGTTTTATATACAATTTGAAAGATTTTCATCAAACTGGTTAACATAGCCTTCATGGCGTTTTCTTAGTTATTGTGTTCAGACATCTTACAAGGGTACATGTGAAATTTACTAAGTGGAGAATATAAATTTAAGTTCATTATTTTTTTAAATGAATTAGTAGTATATGGTATACGTATGCCATTCATTTCCTCAGAGTTGGGATGCAGCTGAATGACTTATGTCTGATCATTTCTTCGCAATGAGAAAGAGATAGTTGTCTGTTTTTATTTTTTATGAGTGATGCCCCCTTCCAAGGAGTTTTGTTACTTACACTTGAAGAAGTTCTTTGAGGAAGCCAAGAAAGTTGGCTTGAGTTTCTTGAAAAATGTTGGAGTTCAGTAATAGAAAACAAATGGTTTAATGTAGGCTGAGTCTGCTTTTCTTGTGTATTCTTTAATGTATACAGTGCTCTAGTTTGGTATTTCTCAAAGCTTAAGAGAGCATACAATTAGCTGGAGGGCTTGTTGAAACAGATTGTTGGGCCCCACCCTCATACATTCTGATTCAGCTGAATGAGCCAGCTGTTGGGTGTGGGGTATAGGCAGAGGCCATACCCACCTTCAAAGGCCAGCTGCACCTTAGCCAACTGATTCTTTTTGTTCAATTTTATTTCTTATGCAGGTATAAAATGCATGCAGTGAGGTGTATAAATTGCTCAAGCCTATGTGTATAGGTGAAAAAACTTTACATATACACCCTAAGATCATCACCTAGATCAAGATGTAGAATATTTCCATCACCCCCAAAGTGTCCCCTCCACCAGAAGTAAACCTATGCCAAGTTCCATTGTCAGTGATTGAGTTTGACTAGTCTTGAACTCCATATATGTGGAATGATATAGTATGTTCTTTGGTGTTTTGTTTCTTTTGCTTAGCATGTGAAAGCCGTTTATGTCATTGAACGTTGTTAATTCTGCTTATTGCTCTGTTGTAATCCATTACTAACTGATTTTGGGAAAACATAAATTTGGTGTTATTTTATTACTTTTCATAAAAAGCAAGACATCTAGATTTTTATGTGAATGTTTTAAATGTTGTCAAATATTTTACGTTTTGAACACCAAATAGGTCATGTTAAACATGGATGTGGCCCACGTGCCACAAATTCTCAAACTCTGTAAGTCTTACCTCACAGATGTTTTCCCCATGGCTAAAATCAATCTTATGTTCTGACACAGAATCATGTTTGAGACCTGTACCAGTGATGGGTGTATGCCAACAGAAATTGCCAGAATCTCCTTTACTTAAGCTTGCTTATATTCAGCTACCTGGAAGAATGTGGGTGTGAAATATTTTTTTTTATTTCTTTCTACCAGGGTTGGGGAGCACAGGTTCCTGGGCTTGTAGGAACAAATTAAATGGTGTTGATGCTTCCTAGCGTGCAGACTGCAAACAACATTTGGGTCACTGCTGTGTTATTCACTCACTTGTTTATCTTGCCAAAACATAGGCATTTGTAAAACAGCTTTAGAGGTTTGTGGTGGATTAGGATAGCATGAAAGGAAGTTGTGGCTTGTTCTCAAACAGAAAGACTTTTCTCTTCATTGTAAAATTCATAATTTATTTACTGTCTGATGGATGATGCTGCATGTTAGTTGCATAGCAACGAAATAAAGTTTGGCTGTTTAGGCAAATTTGCAGATTTCTTATAAAGACAGAGGATGCTCTGCTTATATCTTATATCTGCTTCAGGGTGGACTCTGCCACACACCAATTATAGAACAACATCAGGACGAGAGTTTATTTTAGGTAATATAAACGTTAACTGAAATGATAGAAGGCTATTATTATATGTTTATGTGATGGGAAATCTTACCTTTTTTAAAAGATGCAATTTCCTGTCCTGACTCAAGTCTAACTTGAGCAATAGGTATCTTCTTTCCTCCCTAATGTGTTTAGTCATAGTTGGCTGGAGAAAATAAAAAATACATTTTTAAAAGTTCACTTGTCTGTCTGCTTCTCCACTGATATCTTTGTGAACTTAGATAATAAGCATAGCCTCATCTGAAAACTTTTCAGGATCATGTTAAAAAAAAATTATGTTAACCTAAATGATGCCAAAATAAGGGCTGGAATTGAAGTGAGCCATACATTTGATTTTGTTTGTTCCTTTAATTCAGCAGCACTTGGGGAAAGAACCTGGCTTGGTTGGCTACCAGGTCAGTCACTGGTTAGATCATCTGTCTTTAAAGCTGATGTGTTTTCCATTACAGTCGAACTCCTAAATCTGTTTCTGGGATCTATTTATTGATAGAGTCATTTGTGGGAAGATCCTTTTGTGCTAGACTAGAGTTCCTTTACTAGAGTTCCTTCACTCAGTGAAGATCTAAGCTAACCTGTTGCCTGAAAACACTGGATAGGGACCCTGAAGATCTGAGTGGTCAGTCCTGTGGATTCTCCACCAGGAGCAGAAGGACAGCTGTGTCCATCTACCTCCCTGAATCATTATGAAATAAATAGCATGGTGAGATACATTAGAACATAGCATGCATTATAAATCAACATTCAAAGGAAAACCCTTTTTGTTCTTTTTTTAATTATTAGTTTATAGATTCAGGGGGTAAGAAGGGAGTCTTGTTGCATGGATATGCTATAAAATGGTGAAAGATAGGATTTTTATGTAACCATCACCTGAACAGTGTACAGAGTATCAATCCCCATTTGGTGATTTCTCATCCCTCACCCTTCTCAGCCTCTAGTGTCCAATGTTCCACTCTCTATGCTTAGTAATTAGCTCCCACTTTTAAATGAGAACATGTGGTATTTGACTTTATGAGGTTTTTATACTTAAGATAATGGCCTCCAGTTCCGTCCATATTACCATGAAAGACACAATTTCATTCTTTCCGTGACTGAGTAATATTCCAAGGTATATAGCAGTATATACCACATTCTCTTTATCCACTCATCCATTTATGAATGCTTAAATTCATTCCATGTCTTTGTTATTGTGACTAGTGTTGTGATAGATCTGTGAATGCCAATATCCTTTGGATATAATGATTCCTTTTCCCTTGGGTAACACCCAGTAGTGGGGTTGCTGGATTGAGTGGCTGTTCTACTTTTAGATCTTTGAGAAATCTATATGCTGTTTTCCATAAAGTTTGTATTAATTTACATTCTCCCCAACAGTGTACAAGTGTTCCTTTTTCTCTGCATCCTCACCAACATCTATTATTTTTTGACTTTTCAATAATTCTGATTGGTGTTAAATGGTATCTTGACATGGTTTTAACTTGCATTTCTCTGCTGATTAGTGATATTGATCATGTTTTCATATCTTTGTTGGCCATTGGCCATTGGTATGTCTTCTTTTGAAAAAATGTCTGTTCATGTCCCACTCTTTAATCAAGTTATTTGGGTTATTTTGTTTAGTAGTTTGAATTTCTTTTAGATTTTGGTTATTAATCCTTTGTCTAATGCATAATCTTCAAATGTATTCTCCTATTCCCCCATTCTATAGGTTGTCTATTTACTCTGTTGATTATTGCTTTTGATGTGCAGAAGCTTTTTAGTTTAACTGAGTACTAGTACTAGTTGTTAATTTTTGTTTTTGTTGCATTTGCTTTTTGAGGTCTTAGGCATAAATTCTTTTCCTAGGTCAATGGACAGAAGAATTTGTCCTAGTTTTTTCTGGAATCTATATAGTGTTTAAGTCTTACATTTAAATCCTTAAACCATCTTGAGTTTATTTTTATATATAATGAGAGATACAGTCCCCTGTCATTCTTCTACATATGGCTTTCTAATTTTTCCAGCACTATTTACTGAATAGCTGTCCATTTACTGGTGTATGTTTTTGTCTACTTTGTTGATATTCAGTTTGGTGTAGGCATGTAGCTTTATTTCTGGGCTCTCTATTCTGTCCCATTGATTAATGTGTCTATTTTTATACCATATTTTTGTTGCCATATTCTTGTGGTATCATTGGAAGTTAGGTGATGTTTCTTCCAACTTGTTCTTTTTGCTTAGGATTGCTTTTGTTTTCAGGCCTTTTTTTGGATTAATATAAATTTTAGGATTGTATTTTCTAGTTCTGTAAAAAATGGCATTGGTATTTTGATGGAAATCACATTGAATCTGTAGATTGCTTGGGGGTAGTAAACATGTTAACAACATTGATTCTTTGAGTTCATGTGCATGGGATGGCTTTTTATTTGCTTGTGTCCTCTATATTTTCATTGGTGTTTTGTAGTTTTCTTTGTAGATATCTTTCATATCCTTGGGTACATGCATTCCTAGGAATTTTATTTTATTTTTTTGTATCTATAGGAAATGAAAATGAGTTTTTGATTTTTTTTTTTTAATTTTTAATTATTTTTTATTGAGTCATAACTGTGTACAATGATTCAGGCTTGGAGTACAGTGTGCGGGCTTCCCATACAATCAGAGATATTTTTATCCACCTGATTAATGTAACATTCATGATATTTT
>CAUYRH010024286.1:0-12231 GCA_963574655.1 Perodicticus potto | reverse complement strand
CCTGGATAGAGTGTAGTGACATTACAGCTCACAGCAACCTCCAATTCCTGGGCTCAAGCGAGTCTCCTGCCTCCGCCTCCCAAGTAGCTGGGACTACAGGCGCCCACCACAACGCCCGGCCATTTTTTTTTTGGTTGCAGCCGTCATTGTTGTTTGGCAGGCCCGGGCTGGATTCGAACCCGCCAGCTCAGGTGTACGTGGCTGGCACCTTAGCCCGTTGAGCCACAGGCGCCGAGCCTCGGTTGCTACTTCTGCTGTGACCTCAGCACCAGCACATTCAAGAGGCTCAAGAAATATTTATGGGGCAAAGACTTTAGTGAGCCGGCACCCCTGACCTCTCCCCTGTCTCCATGTTCCGGGCACGCTGGGTAATGACTGTGTCCAGCTCTTGCTCTCAGCTTTGGGCCTTTGCATATGCTGTGGCCTGTGCCAGGCCACACCCTTTCCTACTTCTTCCTGGAAGTCTCCCAGCCAATTACCCCCAGCATCCTGGGGAGGGTGCCAAGGGCGAGGCTGGGGTCTCTGACACGCCCTCCCACCCCTCCAACCCTCCACTTTCCTAGCCCCTCCACGGGAGGGCCCACTCACTGGGTAGGGAAAAGTATGAGGCGAGTATAGAAGAAGACCAAGGAGAAGATGATGAAGAGGGCGTCGCACACTGTCCGGAAGGGGGTGTAGTTGAACATCTTACAGGCCTGAGGGAGGGGAGCAGATAGACACAGAGTCAGGAGCACAAACGAGGTGGGAAGGGGGGGCCAGGCAAGGCGCTAGGGGGAGGAGCAGGTTTGGTGGGGTGGGAGCCTCGTCTTCAGGAATGCCTAGAAAGGTAAAAGGTGAGTGCTCCACAGTGGGGAAGTGAGTGTAATTTTGCCCAGGCTGATAGGGGCTGGATTTCATCCTCCAAGAAAAAAAGGGGTGGAGCTAGGGGTGGGGCCTTACCACCCAGTAGACTGAGAAGGGAGTGCCTTATCACCAAGAAGAGGGGTGGGACTTCATCACTGGAGACAGAGACCGCTGGGCCCCTACGGGTCAGACTGAAAGGAGGTGGGGCTTCCCTCCCAGGAAGATGGAAGGGGCAGGGCCTCCCCTCCTACTCAGACTGCACGGTAGGGCCTCATCGCCCAGGGAGGCTGGTAGAGGGCAAGGCCTCATCTCCAGGGGCACCTGGGGGGGTAGGTGAGGGCCCGCCCACCTCCAGCAGGAAGTCGGCAGAATCATGGAGCAGCAGCACCAGAGAGCCGATGCGCAACAGGTTGGCGCTGTAGGAGAAGGTAATCAGGACGATGGTCACGAAGTGATGCACCACCTGCTCCGTGAAATCCTGTGGGAGATGGTGAGGCTTCAGCAGGAGGAGGCCCCACCCCACGGGCCTGGAAGAGGCGCTCTCAGGGCTTTGGTGTGGCCTCAGACCCCAGGCACGGAGTAGATCTCAGGTATGGCTTTGAGGGCACTCCTCCCTGGCCCAAAACTGGGCATTGCTCCCCTAGCAGGACTCTTGGCCTGGCCTTACCTTTCGCTTGACATCAAAGGGCAATGTGATCAGCAGGGAGATGTAGAAACTCAGCTCCAGGAGGTACCACCAGTACAAGGCCGGCTTCAGGGTCTTGGGCAGGGCAGGGCAGAGCAGGGCAGGGCAGAGTTAGCTGTGGGAGTGAAGGCTCCAGCCAGGCAGAGGCATGGCTCAGGGCCCTTTCTGTTTGCTCAAAACCAGGGCACCTGAATCTCAATGAGTGAGCTCCCTGTCACTGGAGGGAATCAAGGACACTGGTTTTGCAGCAGCTTCTGCTCTGAGTTTCCTGACCCCTTGGCCCCTTCTCTATTCCACCCAGGAGTCAAAAATAGTCAGAAAGCAGGACTCAGGGAATTATGGTGTGACATCTGGGTTTGGCTCTTGTGCCTATCACCCTAGGAACTCTAATTCCCCTACCCCTCCAAGCCTCTACGCACCCTATGCCACTCACCTGATTTGTGTAACCGTCCCAGCACATTGTTATTGTCCACAACCATGACTCCTGCAGGGAAACAGGTGACTCAGGCTGTGCAAAGGTTAGAATCCAGCCTTCCACCAGGGTCCAGGGCCTCCCTAGGGCTCCCATGGCCTCACAGGTACTGCTTTCACTCAGCCCTGCTTTTCCCTGCCTGGTTGCATCTCTGCCTTTGACTCTTAACTGGGGGCTCACTGACTGCAAAGCCCCAGCTCCTGGTGGCAGTAGGTCCTCACGGGGTTCCTTGCCAAGCTTTTTCCCCTCTCTCCCTTTTTTGCTATGCCGGCTTCACACATACACCCTGCCCCCACTCAGATCCAGGCCTGGAATCTAGGAGGTGCTTGTGGGACAAGTGGACAGGACAGGTGAGCAGTCAGGTATACTCACGTGGTAGAGGACTGACAGGCCACCAGCAAAGGAGCACAGATAGAAAACAAACCTCCAGCTGCAGGTAGGGAGGAAGCCCATGAGGAGCCATCAGAAGGCACCATTCGCCCTGCTGCCCCACACCCTAGGGTCACCCCCTCCAGGCCCACCCTGGTCTTACCTGGCCTCACAGAACTTCTTGGTTAGGTAGGGCCGATCCTGGTTCCTGCGTCTCCGGAACCAGCGCTGGGTCTGCCGTAGCGTGAGGCCACATTGGGTGGCCAGGTGGGTCAGCTGGAGCTAGGGAGGGGTGATGGTAGCTTGGGTCACTGAGGCCCCATGGTGGCTTCCCACACCTCTCCTCAGACAGGCAGGACTCAGCTCTGCTATCCCCTCCTCTTGCAGCCCCAGGTCTTGCCTGTTGGGCGGCCATGTCTACCATAGAGGGGATCTGGCAGGGGGTATCATGAGGAGGGCCCTCCTAGAATACTTGGACCTTATGAGCACTAACCCTGTTCACAGGGCAGGCAGGTCACTGATGGGGACTGGACTTAAGAAAGACACAGGGGGGCCAAGTGCTGGGGCTCACACCTGTAATTCTAGCACTTTGGGAAGCTGAGGTGGGTGGATTGTTTGAGCTCAGGAGTTCAAGACCAGGCTGAGCAAGAGACAGACCCTGTCTCTACTAAAAATAGAAAAACCAGAGGTAAGAGGATCACTTGAGCCCAGGAGTTTGAGGTTACTGTGACCTATGACTCCATGGCTGCTGTCTACCCAGGGCAACAGAGTAAGACTGTGCCTCAAAAAAAAAAAAAAAAAAAAAAGTAAGACACTAGGGTACAACCCCCCTCCCCAAGACTTTCCTGCACCCCTTCAGAAGAGTCAGGTCTCAACCCAACCTCTCCCCCTCCCCCCACCCCTGCCCTGCCTGCGGAGGGAGCTGCAGGGAGGGGGAAGGACTCTGCTCTGTAGAAGCTGTCCTGTGCCCCCAGGTATGGAATCTTCACCATCTCCACCTCTACCAGGAATCAGCCTGGTGCTGGTACAGCCCAGACCCTGCTCACCCTGTAGCCTCACCATGGATGGGATGGAGGGAAGGCCACAGGGCTGCCACTGTCACCTTCCCCACTCCCCACCCCTTACCAGTCAGACCTTCCATTCCTCCCACAGACAGGAGAGGAACTGCTCCCCTACCGCAGCCCCAGAATCTGTGCACTGGGCAGCTGTGTCTGCTGATGCCCAGGGTGGAGGTGGGGAGATGAGGGGGTCAGGGCCTCACCTCCCAGCAGGGCTGGGAGGGGCATGCAGGAGGCCCATCTTTGGGGAAGCTGGGGAACCAGGTAGAGTGGAGAATGGGGGTCACTATGGGGGGGACCATAGGCTACCTTCACTTCCCCTGCCCCAATCAGTGCACCATATACCACTCCCAGGTCCTTCCACAGAGCAGCCCTGTTGGCCCATGGGGATGGGGCGGGGAGCGCTCACCTCCTTGGGTCTCTGTCCTTTCTTCAGGAAGTATCTCTCCAGTACAGGGTTTGGCTTCACTGGCCTCCTGGTCTTATCCCGCACAGCCAAAACCTGGCTCAGAGGCAGGCCAACAAACCTGGAGCAAGGGAGACAGAGCCCATCAGCACAGGGAGGGAGGGACAGGACTGTGCGTATGGAAGAAGGGACAGGGTTGTGTGTGTCGGAGAAGGGACAGGACCATGTTCATATGGGATCTTTATTTATTTATTTATTTTTGAAACAGAGCCTCAAGTTGTCACACTGGGTAGAGTGCTGCGGCATCATACCTCACAGTAACCTCCAACTCCTGGGTTTAAGTGATTCTCTTGCCTCCGCCTCCCAAGTAGCTGGGACTACAGGCGCCGCCACAACACCTGGCTATTTTTTGGTTATAATTGTCACTGTTTGGCAGGCGCAGGCTGGGTTTGAACCTGCCAGCTCTGGTGTATGTGGCTGGCGCCTTAGCCACTTGAGCAACAGGTGCCGAGCCAGGACCTTTTATTTTGAAAAATTTTTCTGAGACAGAGTCTCACTATGACACCCTTGGTAAAGTGCTGTGGTGTCTCAGCTCACAGCAACCTCAAACTTTTGGGCTGAAGCGATTCTCTTACCTCAGCCTCCCAAGTAGCTGGGACTATGGGCACCCACCACAACATCTGGCTACCACTCTGGGTTTTTGTATGTGGATGTGTCTTTTTTTTCTTTTCTTTTTTTTGCAGTTTTTGGCTGGGGCTGGGTTTGAACCCGCCACCTCCGGCATATGGAGCCAGGGCCCTACTCCTTTGAGCCACAGGCACAGCCCCATGATGTGTCTTGTTTTGTTGCCCAGTCTAGAGTACCATAGTGTCATCATAGCTCACTGTAGCCTCAAACTCCTAGGCTTATACTATCCTCTTGCCTCAGTCACCAAAGCGGAGCCCACCACACTCAACTAAGTCTTCTAATTTTAGTAGACACCGGGTCTCACTCTTGCTTAGACTGGTCTCAAAATCCTGACCTCAAGTGATACTCGTCTCTGACTTCCAGAATGCTAGGATTATAGGCACGATCCACCACGCCTGGCCTGAATTCCCTTTTTGAAAAAACAAAACCTCTGCAATATATAAGTGAGAAAGGTTTTGCCTGCCCCCTACCTCACCATGGCAATAGGGTGGGAGGAATGGGGCCTCATTTCTCTGGGGGCTGGAAAGGACAGGGTCTCACCTTCCTGGGAGTGGGTGGGTGGGGGCCCTCAACTCCCAGGGGTCTGGGATAGGCAGGGCCTCATTTCTCAGTGGGGGGCTCAGGGGCTTTGGAACCTGATAACTGTAAGGATGGTTGGTCTTTATAGTGAAATGAGAGAGAAATTATCATTATTATTATTTTTTCTTTGTTTTTTGAATGTGGACTTTAAATAATTTATTGTCAATTATGAAAATATATTATTTAAGCTAACAGTAAAAAGGCATAGCCAAATCAACAAAACATCTGCCTGTACCAAGATCCTGTGCAAACAATGACATGCTTTATAATTAAACCATCCTAGACTGGTAGCAAGTGCTGAAGGTCTGCGTCCAGCCAAACCCCAATTCTTAGACTTGAGATCTTCATGAATTTGGAAAAAATACTCATGAACTCAAGGGCTCAGATTCCTTATCCAAACTTAAGAGCAATAGTATCGAGGGTGGAGCAAGATGGCGGCCAAGTAACAGCTTCCTTGCAACTAGGCACGATGAGACTGGGGAGAGAGGACCTCAGGCATCTCTGGCAGGCGGGATCTGTCCAGAAACCTCCCCTTGGGAACACAGGGAGACAGCGTGAGACCTCTGGACATCCTGTAAACTGTTTGGGTTTCCCTCGGACTTGGCCGAACTGCCCTGGGAGAACTGGGGCAAGAGTGCGGAGGTCCCTGAGTGATGTCTGGGGCTCCAGATGGAGCCACCGAGCCAGACGGAGCTACCAGTGTTTGGTTGTGGGCCATGCGGAGCCATCGTGGGAGAACTGCCCCAGCAAGCTCCACCTTCCTATTATTATTTTTTCTTTGAGACAGTCTCACTTTGTCGCCCTCAGTAGAGTGCTGTGGCGTCACAATTCACAGCAACCTCAGATTCTTGGGCTTAAGCGATTCTCTTGCTTCAGCGTCCCAAGTAGCTGGGAATACAGGCGCCCACCACAATGCCCAGCTATTTTTTGGTTGCAGTTGTCATTGTTGTTTAGCAGGCCCAGGCCGGGTCGAACCTACCAGCCTTGGTGTATGTGGCCGGGGCCTCACCCATTGAGCTACGGGCGCTGCCTGAGAAAGTATCATTATTATTATTATTTTAAGACAGACCTTCAATCTGTCTAGAGTACCATGGCTCACAGCAACCTCAAACTCCTGGGTTCAAGCGATTCCCTTGTCTCAGCCTCCCAAGTAGCTGGGACTAGTTGCCCGCCACAACACCTGGCTATTTTTAGAGACGGGGTCTCCCTTTGGCTTAGGCTGGTCTCGAACCTGTGAGCACAGGCAATCCACCTACGTTGGCCTCCCAAGTGCTGGGATTACAGGCATGAGCCGTTGTGTCCAGCCTTAGAGAAATTATTAACTCATAATTTTTCAGTTGGTTAAAATCAATGATGAGCTCTCTCTGCTTACTTTCTCTTGGGAGCAGGCACCTGGTAGATTTCTGACTTCACAAGCCACTGAGGAGCCCAGCAGACAGAAAGGAAATAGAAATTTTCTTTATAATCACTAGAAATGTTGTCTAAATCTATCTTTTAGAATCTGTTCTATAGCCTCAAGAGTTCTTGGGTTGTCCCTGAAGGAAAAATAGTTTGTGGGCTGAAGTGTCTGGCCTCAGACCCTGGCCGAAATCCTATCTCAGTGATACAAGGTTCCCCCATTCAGGGATGGACAGGGAACCCCCATTTTCTAGGCCTGGGCAATCAGACCTTTTCCAGACTACATTCTCTGGACTCAAGTCGCCTGCTCAGTCACTCATCTGGACTGTCCCTCCTTGCTACCTCACCAGGGACAGGGACTATAAGGACCACTTTCATTTGCTAATACAGTCACTTGCTAATTTTAGGATCATTTTTGCCAGTCTGGCTCCTGGCCAATTGTGACACCTTTGAGATACAAGTCTCAAGACCCCTCTGTGCTGGTAGGCAGTATATGAAGCCCTAGGCAAAAAGCCCAGGAGGGCTTCCCACTTGGGTTTCCCCCCTCCACTGCCAGAGGTTCTGTTGACCTTTTTTCCTTTATCTATTTCTTTCTCTGTCAATAAATTCTGTCCTTTAGCTTATCCAAGTGGTCCGTGGTTTCATTCTTTAAACCCTGAAATCAAAGACTCCGCATAGAGAGAAATTCCGAGAACAGGACAGAATCAACAACAGGATCAGAAACTCCTGTGCAAAGTCTGTCTTCAACAGCAAAATCCTGTTGGAGGAAAGGCAGATGGACCAGTTTCACAGTACCCTGTGGATTCTGGCTATTTTAAAATTTTTGCCCCCTTAAATTCAGCTAGCCCCTGACTTCAGGGTAGGAATTCTTCATTTTGGGGGGGATGCCACACATTTCCCTGTTCTCTTTCCAAGAAGATAAAATAAACTTTATACTTTTATTTATTTATTTGTATTTTTATTTTTTTTGAGACAGAGCTTCAAGCTGTCACCCTGCATAGAGTGCTGTGACATCACAGCTCACAGCAACCTCCAATTCCTGGACTCAAGCGAGTCTCCTGCCTCCGCCTCCCAAGTAGCTGGGACTACAGGCGCCCACCACAACACCCGGCCATTTTTTGGTTGCAGCCGTCATTGTTGTTTGGCGGGCCTGGGCTGGATTCGAACCTGCCAGCTCAGGTGTACGTGGCTGGCGCCTTAGCCCATTGAGCCACAGGCGCTGAGCCAACTTTATACTTTTATATCCTAATCTTGGTCCAGAGAAATTCTTTTCTTTTTTCCTTTTTTTTTTTTTGAGACAGAGTCTCACTATGTCACCTTTGGTAGAGTGTCGTGGCATCACAGCTCACAGCAACCTCAAACTCTTGGGCTGAAGTGATTCTCTTGCCTCAGCCTCCCAAGTAGCTGGTACTATAGGCATCCTCCACAATGCCTGGCTATTTTTTTTTTGTTGCAGTTGTTTAGGCTGGTCTGGGCTGGGTTCAAACCCGCCACCCTCGATGTATGTGGCTGGCGCTGTAACCACTGTGTATGGGTGCCAAGCGGAGAAATTGTTTTCTTGTTCTGTACACAGTACCTACTGAGCTTTGTACCCTAACAATAACACCTCTACCTCAGAGAAGGCTACCATTTAAAATGCATTCTGCCCCCACCACCCCTGGGCTCCAAAAGTGCGCCTGAGGTATAGTCTATCCACACCCTCTTCTATCCCTGTGGGAAGTCAGGGATCCCATTACCCTTCAAGGCTGGGGTGAAGTGAGCCTCAATAGATTCCCTCTGGCACAGCCTCAGGCACAGGGGATCAACCTGCTGTGTGACCTTAGGTAGGTCACTCAACCTCTCTGTGCCTTTGTTTCCTCTTCTGTAAAATGCAGATTATAATAGCACCACCTCCTGGGGTTGCATTAAGGATTAAGGTGAGTTAAGGTACATAAAACTGCTTAGAGCCTTTCTTGGCATGAAGTAGATGCCCAAAAGGGAATCTCTTAAATCAATATAACTTCAGATGGGAGAGCAGAGATTGTGGAAGGTAATAGGGGAGGGCAGCTGAGGGCATTGGGCAGTCAGGCAGTGCCTCAGACAGGAAAGGGCCCTGGCAGGGCAGGTTGGGGAGTCGTGTCACAGCACTAATCCATGTAGGAGAGGGAAGAGCCATCTGCCTGGAGAGAAGGGGCCCCGGAGAGATGCCCACGCTGCCAGAGGAGAGGATCTTGGCCACGGGGAGAGAGGCAACCTGGTTCTGTGCAGCCTAGGGGTCATGAGAGAAATGGCTAAAAATTCATGGGATTTAGCAACTGGGAGGTCAATGGGAAACTGGGCAGGTGGCATATACCTGAAGAACAGATGGCCAGAGAGGGGGAAAAGGTAAGGCTGGGCCAGAGGGATAGCTCATGCCTATAATTTCAGCACTTTGGGAGGCCAGGATGGGAGGCTCACTTGAGCAACACAGCAAGACAAAAATTTAAAAATTAGCTGAGTGTGGTGTCCCGGCTACTGGGGAGGCTGAGGCAGGACAATTGTTTTCGCCTAGGAGCCAGAGGCTGCAGTCTATGATGATGCCCTTGCACTTTAGCCTGAGTGACAGAGGCTCCATCTCTAAAAGGAAAAAAGGGCAGGCCAGAGTGAGGGAAGGTGCTGGGAAGAGCCAATGAGGAGGGGTTGGGGAATTTAGGGAGAGACATATCTCCAGGCAGGGGGCAAGGGCTTCTCCACTTGTCAACCATGTCTGGACTCTTCAGGCTGGCCTTTGGGAGAGCAAAGTGGCTCCCTGTCCCTCGGTTTTATGAAGATGCTGGCACACCCTGCCCAGAGGTGTGGCCACTGTTGCCCTAAACCAGCAATCAGAGACCAGAAGTGGGAGGTGGAGGGGAGCACAGTTGGGGACAGGCTGGAGCTGGGGAAAGGACATTGGTGCAAAGCCTGAGTCCACCCAGGACACATTAGGAAAGCCAAGCAGCACCGGGTAGGAGCACACTCACTGACGACTAGGGGGAGACAAGTTGTGGCCGAGGTACTCACCTCTCGAAGGCGATACGCATGGTCAGCAGAACCAGGGACAGGGGCAGGGCCGCCAGCAAGTCCCGGGGGTGGGCGAAGACCAGGCCATCCCTGTCCTCGAAATTGGCCCATGATACATTGGGCGGCAACCAGAACTGCTCCTGCCAAAGCCATTCGTTGAAGCTGGACAACATCCTACGGACATACGTACAGTTAGAGGGGAGCTCTGCGGGCAGGATGGTGCGGCAGGCAGGACCTCAGAGCTCCTCCTCCGCCCCATCAGCTCCACTGACAACCAGGAGGGGGCGCTGGAAGGCCAACCTCCCAGTCAGGGACACGAGCAGCTCTCTGGTCTCAGAAGGGCAGGGCTTTAGCCACTGCCCCACCCTCACCCTCTCCATTGCCTGGCAATTTTTTTTTTTTTTTTTTGAGACAGAGCCTCAAGCTGTCACCCTGGGTAGAGTGCCATGGCATCACAGCTCACAGCAACCTCCAACTCCTGGGCTCAAGCGACTCTCCTGCCTCAGCCTCCCAAGTAGCTGGGACTACAGGTGCCCACCACAACGCTCGGCTATTTTTTGGTTGAAGTTGTCATTATTGTTTAGCAGGCCGAGGCTGGATTCGAACCTGCCAGCTCTGGTGTATGTGGCTGGCACCTTAGCGGCTTGAGCTACAGTTGCCAAGCCTTTTTCTTTTTTTTTTTTTTTGAGACAGAGTCTCAAGCTGTCGCCCTCAGTAGAGTGCATGGCGTCACAGCTCACAGCAACCTCAATTCTCTTGCTTCAGCCTTGCAAGTAGCTGGGACTACAGGTGCCCGCCACAACACCCAGCTATTTTTTTATTGCAGTTGTCATTGTTGTTTAGCTGGCCACAGGCCAGGTTCGAACCCGCCAGCCCTGGTGTATGTGGCCAGTGCCCTAATCACTGAGCTATGGGCGCCAAGCCCGCCTGGCAAATTTTTTTTTTAAAGACAGATTCTCACTTTGTCACCCCTAGTAGAGTGCCATAGCTTCACAGCTCACAGCAACATCCAGCTCCTGGGCTAAGGCAATTCTCTTGTCTCAGCCTCCCGAGTAACTGGAACTATAGGCAGCCACCACAATGCCCGGCTATTTTTTTGTTGCAGTTCGTCCGGGGCCGGGTTTGAACCCACCACCCTCGGTATATGGGGCTGGCGCCCTACTCACTGAGCCACAGGTGCCGCCTCTGCCTGGCAAAGTTTTACAGCTAACATTAAAGGCAGATATAGGCTATCTGTTCTCAGGCAAATGATCAGATTGCGCTGAACCTCAAGTTCATCTGTAAAACAGGGATAGAAATACCTACCTCTCAGCCCAGCCCAGTAGGGCACACAGTGCTTACTTAGCCTAGTGATTCTTCATGACAGTTATACCAATACAGCTCAAAGCAATAATTGTCATCCTGCACTTTGCAGATGCCAAAATGATATTCAGAAGTCAAGGGAGTGGTTGGCTGGGGCTCATGAACTTGAGTCCTCCAATGTCCAGGAGCCCAAATAGCTGTTCCACTTAACTTAGATCTAGAGCTAAGTGTCCCGACTACCACAGTGGCCCTCACTTGGAAGTTTGTTCATTCATTCATTTTTCCATCCTTTCATCAATCCATCTGCCCCTATATTATCCATCCATCTCTCCACCCATCTCAACATCCATCCATCTGTCTTTCCATCTGTCTGCCCATCTCTCCATCACCCATCCATCTGGTCAAGACATGTTCTCTGATTGACTTGTACGTGTCCAGGGTGGGCCTGGGCCTTGGGGACACAGCAGAGGAATAAGCAGACACATTCCTGTCCCTGTGGAGCTCAGAACCCAGCAGAGAAAGTAGCCAATAGACGAGTAGATTCATAAATCAGTGAGATACCAGAATGTAACAGGGCCCAGTAGAAAATGCAAATAAAGGCACGAGATTTTAAATGTGATCAAGATAATTAGCTGGGCGTGATGGCACGAACATGTACACCCAGGTACTCAGCAGGCTGAACAAGAAGATTGACTGAGCCCAGGACTTAGAGGCAGTACTGAGTGAACTATGATTGCACCATTGCACTCTGGCCTGGGTGAGAAAGCGAGACTCTGGGCCAAGCACAGTGGCTAAGGCCTGTAATCCTAGAACTCTGGGAGGCCGAGGTAGGTGGATTGCCTGAGCTCACAAGACCAGCCCGAGCAAAAGCAAAACCCTATCTCTACTAAAAATAGAAAAACTGAGGGATTGCTTGAGCCTGAGTTGGAATTGCTTTGAGCCATGATGCCACAGCACTCTATCCAGGGCAACACCTTGAGAGTCTGTCTCAAAAAAAAAAAAAAAAAAGAAAGTGAGACTCTGCTTCCAAAAACTTTATATAAATAAATGTAATCAAGAAAGACCTCTCTAGGGAGGCACCATCTGAGCTGAGACTTAAAGATGAGGGGGTCTTAGGTTTGTGTAGAAGGCAGAGGGGATGGGGGGAGGGGCTTTCCAGAGAAAAACACAGCAAGTACAAAGGCCCGGAGGCAGGAGTATTGGAGAACCAGGAAGGCCCATGTGGCTTAAGCAGAGTGAGGAGAGGAGGAAGGCAGAGAGGTAATGGGAGAAGGGGCAGAGGGAGCCACAGGGAGAAATTTGGATTATTTCCTCCAACAATTTTCACCTTTCTTTTTTTTTGAGACAGACTCAAAGCTGTCACCCTGGGTAGAGTGCTGTGGCATCAGAGCTCACAGCAACCTCCAATTCCTGG